>ML103139.1:0-10977 GCA_003697995.1 Taxidea taxus jeffersonii
TCCCTTGGTGTATAGAAATTGCACTTTACAGTTCCTCGTGTCAAAACTTTGGACTTGTACTAATTTTTTTACATGCTTCCATGTAAACTATCAGGAAATCCTGTTAGTTCTATTAAAATGAAACCCATATCAGATGACTTACCTCCACTGCTATCACCCTGTCAAAGCCACCATCATCCTCCACCTGAATTATTCCAATAGTCTTTTAGCTGTTCTTCTTCATTCCATCTTGTTTTAGTAATAGTTTCACAAGCACTTAGAACAATGGCAAGTAATAGGTGCTCAGTAAATATGTGTGGGTGAATGAAAGAATAAATAAAATATCCATCTTTGCTGGGCCTATTGTAACATGGGCACTCATGTCTTTACTAAGATCCTCTCAATCATCACTCAACTGTGACATTGACAGTTAACTCTAAATTTTTGATTAGTTAAAAATCATAATAAAATACTTCATACACAGAAGTATATAAAATAATGTCCATAGGGTTTATAGAAAGTGATAAAATAAATATTTAGAAAATAAAACATTACTAATGGTTTTAGAGCCTTCTTTTTAGCCTTTCATAACTATATCCCCCTTTTCTCTGCCCTGAATTTTTATCATTTCCTTACTTTTCTTGTTTAACCTCAGATACATGCAACTCTGAAAACATAGAATTTAATTTTGTAATTTTTACTTTGTTTAAATAGAATCATCTTCAATTATTTCTCTGCGACTTGTTTTTTTCACTAGCTCTAGTTTAAATGTCCTGTGGTAGGCAAATTGCTAAAGACAAAGACTTTCCAATGGGTATACTGTCACTTGCTAATATTGGTCTGCCTATAATAGTTTTAGGTATTTTCCACATCTAACTTTTATAATAGCCCTTCTTCTATATCTGTCCTTACTATATCTTGTCATGTCAAAATCTTCAGGGATTCAAAATAGGAATAGTTGGAAATACTGGACTTGAGAAAATGACAAGCTATGTTTACTCTGAAACTGGAGGGTCTGAGTTGCACAGCTTTGTATATCTCTATGTCTACATGCATGTGCATGGGTACACACACACACAATCATGAGACCTCAGGACCAGAGAGAGATTTTTAATTACTTGTGGAAAATTCTGCATCTTCAGTTCCTTCTGCTGCAATGCCCCTTGAGGAGAAAAGGATTACAGTTATCACCTGAGCACAAAGGGGTGTTTGTACAACAGGAGAGAGACCTTGATGCTATAAACCTAGAAGCTTATATAGGGCAGCTGGCACAGTTGACCTACTCTTCAGAGATAGAAACCTTTGCTTCAAAATGTAAACAAATCCTCTCTAGGAAGTGGAGGGAATGTTCTTTAGGTTTACAATCCCTGGAATGTAAACAAATGTCTCCAAGGGAGAGGTCAAGAAATCTCCCCGGAGGTCTCTCACTCAAGGTTTGTCTGCCATTCAGTCATTTTTAATTGGTTGCTGGTAGGGTAGTTTTGTTCAGAAAGCCCTTTATGGCAAAAATATGAAATATTTATAAAGCATTGCTTTTCTGGCAATGTAATGAACTGGATGTAAGTTGGTCTAAATCTTTTCTTTAGTTGGGTGGTTCCCCATTCTTCTCTTTTAACAAGTTTGGAAGAATATTTGAATTGTCAGTCAATTGTTCATTAAAAATTATTTTTTAGGGGCGCCTGGGTGGCTCAGTGGGTTAAAGCTTCTGCCTTCGGCTTGGGTCATGATTCCAGGGTCCTGGGATTGAGCCCCGCATCAGGCTCTCTGCTAGGCGGGGAGCCTGCTTCCTTTTCTCTCTGTCTGCCTGCCTCTCTGCCTACTTGTGATCTCTGTCACATAAATAAATAAAATCTTTTAAAAAAATATTTTTTACAATGTATTACTAGGTGATTTGGGCATATGACCCAGAAATCCAAAAGGAGTTCAGAGTTGAATGATATTACTGTTACAAAATTCTTTTTATTCCTGCCCACTTGTTTATAAGACCACGTTATCATATTTGTATAAAAAAGAAAAATACAAAGGAATTCAGGCTGATTCACATTCCATCTTAGCAAAATTTAATATTAATGTGTAGATACATGAACTTATCATAAACAATGTCTAAGAGATCTATTTTAACAAAATACTGTTATTAATAATTATTAAAATGTGTTACATATTTATGTTGCTTAATCAATTGTGTAGTATGAATAATTGTACTGATGACCCTCTTGAGGCGAAAATGTTTAACCCTTAACCTCACTTACTACCTCTTAAAGAACTGTTTTCTAAGTAATTCTCCTCTTATCTTCACCTACACACATAAACAAAAAATACACACTTATTTCTCAACTTACTTTTCTATCTTCCTGCTCTTCTCAGAGCTTAGTGACCACAAAATTGAGCCCTTTGTTCTGATTATTCCCAGGCCCTAGCACAGTACTTGACAGAATATGCATACAATAAGTGTTTTGTTAAATGCATATGTACAGATATAAGGGAAAATCACAGTGGGCTGAAGGAGTCTAGAAGTTGTGGAGAAGTCCCAGGAGAAGTGAAACTTACACTGAACTTGTATTGAAGTTTACAATTGGATTAATTGGATATTCATAGAGGGAATGCACATTCCAGAGAGGGGCAAGAACAGTTTAAGTTCTCTTCTTGAAAAATAGTCAAGATGTGTTAGAAAGCAAATCATTCATTTGAATTTCACCTGCATTTCCATCTGGTGGGAATATTTTAAGGGAAAGGAGCTACAATAGTGTCAGTTAAGTCAAAAGCTGTCCCATTTTTACCAAGGCCCAGAACAGGCATTCAGCTGGAGCTTGTTCTTTCATTCCTCTTGCCTTCAAAAAATATATACTAGAGGTCACCTAAATTGATCTTTATTAGAAGCACACATGGAGATGGATTGTCCTTTAAAAATAAATTGAACTTCATTGAAACCATGGGTTCAGTAGTAGGCATTAAATAATGAACCAAGAAGCTCAAAAGGCCAGAAAACCACTAGCTGAACCAGCAAATTATTAAAATGGCATCATGCTCATGGCTCCAATTAGTAGTTTACCTACATCTGTGTTCAATTAAACTAGATCCTCAAATTAATTCTCAATTATATATGTTTATTTCTCTTTTAAGGGGTGGTCTGTAAAGTCCAACTTGCAAGACAGACTTTTTTTTTTCCTGGGGACTTCAGCAATCATTTAAATTAAACAAAATTTGATTATTTGATAATAATTATTAAAACCCCCTTATTTTACTTATTTTTATTATTACTTAAGCTCCATTCTAGGTATATAGGAAACAGCATGTAGGAAGTGGCTTAAACTTTTTTTATATGGATTTTGATATTAGGACCTTTTTATTTTAGTTATTAAGACAATGGTCCCCAGAGAATGAACTGCAGGTACGTTATCATTGTAACAAAGAGACAGATATGCCTTCAATAGTGCCAAGAGAAAGGGGTATACAAACTCATAGAGAGGCAAATACTCTGTAAAAATATTAAAGATTTTTTAAAAGATTTTATTTATTTATTTGACAGACAGAGATCACAAGCAGGCAGAGACGAAGGCAGAGAGAGAAGGAGGGGAAGCAGGCAGAGGCTTTAACCCACTGAGCCACCCAGGCACCCCTAAAGATTGTTTTTTATCAATCAGCTGTACTTTCTCTTCTTGTGAGCCTTCTGGCTAAGTTAACAAGAACTTAAGGAAAAAGAAGAAAAATGTCAGCTATTATTAACATTGTTAGTATATACCAACACTTTGTAAAAGAGTCAGATAATCATATAAAATAGTATATATTTTCAGATATAAATTTAATTAGCAAAATTTGTGCAACTTGGATGTTTATTATCTATAATTAACATCAACTCAGTAAATGTTTTATTCATTTATTCATTTATTCACTTATTCAATAGAAAGTGAGCACCTATTATTTGCCTGGCACTTTAAAAAAAAAAAAGATTTTTATTTATTTATTTGTCAGAGAGAGACAGAGAGAGAGTACGAGCAAGGGGAGAGGCAGACAGAGGGAGAAGCAGGCTCCCTACTGAGCAAGGAGCCCGGTGTGGAACTTGGTCCCAGGACCCTGGGATCATGACTTGAGCTGAAGGCAGCTGCTTAACCCACTGAGCCACCCAGGTGTCCGTTGCCTGACACTTCTACATTGTCAATGTATAGGATACTTGCTCAACTTTTTTAGTTAGCGGTCTCATATGTCAAATATGAGACGAATTTCCACCATCAAGGGAGCTACCCTTATAGGCACATATAGCAAAAGCATGAAATAACTGAGTTATACAGCAGAATTAGATTTGCATCACGAGAGATATACCAACATCTTTATTAGTGTTATAAGAAATCACTGTGGAGAATTTTCATCAGGTTAGGGTTATCAGAGGAGACTTATAACCATACTGCTGGACTTTAGCACCTTCTGACTGTTGACAACAATTTATGTTGTCAGAAGCATTTTAAACTCAAAAAAAAAAAAAATCCAATGTTAAATCCACAACCTCCCATTTTAAACTGTTCCTTTCTTCAGTATTTTTTGGTGGCATAATCTTGTACTCATTTCCTTGAGCTGAAAATCTGGGAATTATCATTGACATTCCATCTTCTTATGTCTGCATTCAATCAACTAATTTATCTTCTTCTAACATTTCTTGAATCTCTTCTCACTAATCCTACTACCAATGCTATGTTGGATACAGCAATCTTCTCATTGAACTTCTTGCCTCATTTCTTTGATTCTTAATCCATGTGACACACAGCCATCAGATTGATCTAGTTAAAATGCAGGGAAAAAAATAAAACACAGGAGTAATTATATATTTCCCTTTTTGAAATTGTTTAGTGACTTAACATCTGCAAGATAAAGTCCCATTCCTTCACATTCCGTGTTCTTTATAATCTTTTTGTCTGACTCTCCAGCCTCAACTCTTAACAACCATCACACAAAAATTTATGCTTAGCAACACCAAATTGTTTGTAGTATGATTTTACTCAAAATTCCTTTATTCTTTTCAGGGGTCATGAACTCCAATAATCCTTCCTGTGGTCACTGCCACTCAGGTAAGTAATACTATTTTCCTGTTTCATCAGAGTACTCTGTCCCACTGTGTTTCTACATTGTTTTATTTTAACTTATAGTAGTTGACTGTCACGTCTGCCTAACTC
The DNA here is from genome assembly GCA_003697995.1 of Taxidea taxus jeffersonii. Taxonomy (NCBI): domain Eukaryota; kingdom Metazoa; phylum Chordata; class Mammalia; order Carnivora; family Mustelidae; genus Taxidea; species Taxidea taxus. The sequence goes on from ML103139.1 coordinate 5,142, forward strand.
CCCAGATTATAAGATGTTTAAGTCAGGGATGCTTTGGTCAGCTTTGTGCTCCCAGTATCTGGTACAGTATTTGATACAGAGTAAGCATTTAATGAAGTGAGCCTTGAAGAATGGGAAAGATTTTAATTAAAGCAGCCTTTCCCCTTTCTGTATTGTATTAGCAAGACAGGATGATGTACCCTGGAATGGATTAAAGGATAAACATTTTTCCTTTGTTCCTATAAAACAAGGGAAACATTCTCTAAAAATGGCTTTTAAACCACTAGAAGAACTCAATGAGACTCATAGTCTAACCTGGATTAGAGAACCAGGTTGCTAGAAGTCAGTAAGAATTCCCTTACATTATTATGATTTAATAGTACTCAAATATCATGCTTATCATGGTACTAATTGTTAATTAATTTTTAATGTAATAATAATTAATTACTAATTAATTGTTAATGTTAATGCTTAATGGCTAATAAGGTATTTTGTAGGATGCTTCTCTATTAGAATCTTTTTTTTTCATGAGTGGACAGTAGTTATAAGTATTGGGGAAGGAAAGTAAATAGGTAAAATGCTAGTCTCATCACATTATATTAAGGGTGTGTGCTATCAACATGATTTATCATTGTTGATGTTTACCTTCATCACTTGTCTGAAGTAATGTGGGGTAAGTTTCTCCACTGTAAAATTCCTATGTTTTCTCCCCTTTATCACACTATACTCACTAAAAGGAGTTCACTGTATACAACTCATATTTAAGGAGTGAGGAGTTAGAACTCCACTCTTGAGAATGGAGTATCTACATAAATTTTTAAGAATTTTTGTTTTAGTGAATTTTTCTTATCCTTCATATCCTTATTTATTCAACCATTTATTTATGTAAATATGAAATATGAATATTTACTGTATATTTTGGGTAATTATCCAATGCTTCTTCATGTTGCTCAAATTGTTCCAGCTTTGACCACTGGGATCTCTTTCATCGGCTCCTTTGACTCTTTGACATAACTCCATCAATGTGAGTTTTTCTTTTTTAAAACCCTTTCTTACTCTGTGACATCATGAGATATCCTAGGCTTATCTTGCATATTTACTGTTCCAGTCCTAGAATAAACTATTTAACCTAGGAGCGCTGGTTCCTTTTATTGGAGGATGGTATTAGAAACCAAGATTTGGATTCTATGCATGCTTTTTGTCACTGAAGTACTTCTTTTAGGCCCACTGAGAACATAAAAGCAAAGAAATATATGTGTATATCCTAGCCCTTCTATATACACATAAATATTTCTATATGTAATCATCTGCATATATGTCATGCTAAACATTAGTTCCTATTGATGTTTCCAATTCCAATACATTACATATGTATCATTAAAAGCTCTCCACTTTTCTTATGTGTAATTTCCTACTCCAACAGTGAGAAACCTGTCTACTATCCACCATCCATTTACTTAATTTCTAGTTCACCTGTATAATAGTATCAGATTTGTTAACTGATACCCCTTGGAAAACAACTTAATAACTAGGGAATAGTACTTACATTCAATTTATTCTGTCTTAAGTTTTACAGATTCAGTGCATTTCCAAAGTACAAGTCCCCTAATCTTTTCAATGAGTCCTTTTTTTGCATATATTTGAAATATAATTAGATTCTCTTTTCACAGTTGTCACTCCTTCCTGGGATTCCATGACTTCCTAATTTATTTATTTTTTATTTTACATTAAAGTTCACTCTTTGTGTTAAATTTCTGTTGACTCTAGTATAATACAGAGTAGTTTCATCACCACCAATAAACACATTAAAAAAATTATCTTGCTTTTGGTCACACAGAATCATTTATAGCCATACTTATGTATTTAACTTAAGATTATGTAAGTCTAGAGGATACAAATATTGGCAGGATTAGAAAAAAAAATCAAATGGAAAAAATTCCTAGACACATCCAGAATGCAATTGTTTTAACTACTGGTCTGAATTAACAAAATAAAAAAATTTCACTTCCAAATTTTGTTCCCAACTCTTCATGTAAAACTTCCCTGTTTTTCCTGGTAAATTGTAAACTCCAGGGACAATTTTTTTTACCACCCTCAAATCAACATGCCCAGAAGTCAGCAAACCAAAATGGAAACAAAGATACATCCTGTACAAGTTCAAGTTGTTTCTTAACATTGTAAAAACACCCAGATTGGAGCAATACAAATGTTCTATAGTGCTTAACATTTTTTTCTAATTGTGGAAAATAATAGACAACACATTTACTGAAACTTTTTTTTTTTCATAGCAATAGATCTCAACAAATAGAAAAAAGTGGAGATGTCACAGTGAGATCCAGTCACTGGTCTATTCTCTACATATATTAATGGTCATAATAATTGGTTTAATATTTCCAACAACCATATACTGTGGGTTCTATTTCTATCCTCATCCTATAGAAAGGGAAACTAAGGTACAGCAAGGTTAAGTCCCTGGCTCAAAGTCACTGATATTTACTTACTCAAGTAAGCAGTGGGCATGACTACTAGAAACTCCAGTGATACTCTTCTCTTTTATGAAAGAAAGAGTACCCTAGAAATATTTTCTGGACTAAGAAATGTCTCAACTTTCATCTCAAGTGGGACTGTGATTATATAAGAGAATATTTGGGGCAAATATAATGGCTCTATTAGAATATTGACAATGACCTTCTTTGTGTGCCAGATGTGGTTATGGTCTGGAGAAGATTGCACAACATCTGTCAGACCAAGATTTCATTTGAGAGTGGAACCGGAGCATGGATATCTACTAATAACCAGATATCCGGCTTCCCAAAGAATTACACTTCATTGCACAAAAAAGACAAGCATCTGGGTTTTGCATTGTGCAATGTGCTTATACTGCACTCCAAAACAACCACAGAGCATTAGATTGTGACAGCTCTTGAAATTCAACTGTCTCTACTAATACACATCAATTTTTAACAACCAATAGAGATTCCTCTTTGAAATGTGCTAGTATTAAACAAGCGTGAGCATTGTATGCACTGTGGATCCATGCATAGTTAATAGTGTATATATAATCCAACCACCAAGCAAAGGATATTCCTCAGATTCATTCTACAAAATGAGCTAAGATTAATTGAATATAGGAGTGAGTATTAAAGACAGTAAGGAAGTTGTAATAGATGTGGTAAAGATAGTAGAAACAGATGTAAAAATAGAACTTCCTTGAATGGAGTACCAAGCAACGATGTTCAAAAAAACACAGAAATGAGAAGATACTTAAAATAATAGTCCTGAAACATCTTTCTTGAACTTGGCCATTCAGATTGGCAACCTGGATTTTATCAGATATGAATTACCTCAACATCACTCTCCTTTTTCTCTAATTTTACTTTTTATTATTTTTTAAAATATTTTATTTATTTATTTGATAGACAGAGATTACAAGTAGGCAGAGAGGCAGGCAGAGAGAGAGAGGAGGAAGCAGGCTCCCTGCCGAGCAGAGAACCCGATGCAGGGCTCAATTCCAGGACCCTGGAATCATGACTTGAGCTGAAGGCTGAGGCTCTAACCCACTGAGCCACCCAGGCGCCACTCGCTAATTTTATTTTTTATCTTTAATCATTTTCTTCAACCCTCCTATCTCAAGGGAAGAAATGTGTAGAATAATATTATCACCAAGGAAATTCCCATATGTCCCCTCCTAGTCAGTTCCCAAACAATGTATGTGGAGTTTTTGGACATCTGAGTCTGCCCCTATGGCCCAGCTGTAGGCATCTCATTCACTGGGTAAATTCCTAATTAGGAGTCCAGCTCCAATATCATCTCTTCTGTAAATAGTATTTTCCCTTTCCTAGCTTTGAGAAAGAATCCTTCCTCCTTTATGTCTACATAGCATTTTGTTAAAACCATTAGCATTTCACCTAGGAAACTTCTAGAAACAGAAATTCTCAGCCTCTACCCAAGACCTACTGAATCAGAAACTATGGGGACGAGACCTAACAATGTGTGTGTGATTCTCAAGTTTGGGAAGCACTATGTTAAAACTCTGTGACTTTACGAAAGTAGTTTAATTTGTTTGAGCCTCAGTTTCATTATCTGTACAATGGGAATATCAATCATCACCTTCTTGTGGCTACAGATATGAGAGATACTATGATAGGCAAACAGTAAATGGTAAAACTATTATGTCATTTATCATTGATGTGCCGTTGGGGCTTTATATAGTTTCAGAAAAAAAATTTCATATAAAACCTATAGTAATGAGTGAGTGATTTTGTAATCCTTTCTAAATATAAAAATATAAAAACATAAATGGAAGAGAATTATTAATTGAGCTTCTGTATAGCAGAAACTCCATAAATAAATCCAATAGACAAAAGTATGAGCATTATACTAGTTACGTTTTATAAGAATAACTGTGTCCCTTAGAGTAGTCTGTCTGTCTCTTGGAATAAAACCTGTGTCCCCTAAAAGACCAGTGCTTAGCATAGTACATACTGCATGAGATAATCTACAAGTAGTTGTTGAATGAATAGATAAAAAGAGAAATAACCCATGATGCTGATTCTCAGTTTGATTCCATTCATCACAGTCTTAAAAGAAAGTATTTTATTATCTTTCGGAAATTCTTGGAAAATCACTTTTGCTTTGGCATTTGCTACAATTCCATTTATACGCTTAAGTGTCAAAACATGCACCCCCATCTTATCTTTTTTTCTATTCCAACACCTTATGACACCTTGGAATTTCTGAAAGAGGTCCATAGGAGTTTGCTTTAACTTGACTTCCCTTAAGGTCTTTGACATAAAACAGTGTTCAAATGGAGGTGATAAGTTGTGATATGATATGCTAGAAAACACTGCTATGTATCTTCTTGTTTTAATATTCTAATGTGAGATAACCCACAGAATACTGAGAATATAATTCAACATTATGAATGTTCCACCAGCTTGTATGGGACTTAATAAGAGAAGACATCTACTTTTTTTTCCCCTAAACTCATATTACTAGAGTTTTCAGCTAAAATGATAATAAACAATAAGAAGCTTTATGTGAAGAGCATTTATTAAAACTGCTTTTTCTAACAAAAAAAGTTATGCAGGGCCTTCAGTTTGGGGTGGGAGTTTGAAGATGTGGTCCATCCCTCGAGCTTTAGAATCCTCTTTACAAAAAGCCTTTCCTTGTATTATATTTTTTGGTTTTTCCTCTGGGAGACTGATCACCATTATGTTTTTAACTTCTTGAGGAACCTCCATACTGTTTTCCAGAGTGGCTGCACCGCTTGCATTCTCATCAACAATGTAAGAGGATTCCCCTTTCTCTGTATCCTCACCAACATTTGTTTCCTGTTTTGTTAATTTTAGCCATTCTGACTGGTGTGAGGTGGTATCTCATTGTGGTTTTGATTTGTATTTCTCTAATGACAAGTGATGTGGGCTATTTTTTTTTTTTTTTCATGTGTCTGTTGGTCATTTGTATGTCTTCTTTGGAAAAATGTCTGTTCATGTCTTCTGTCCATTTCTTGACTGGATTTTTTGTTTTTTGAGTGTTGAGTTTGATATGTTCTTTATAGATCTTGGATACTAGCCCTTTATCTGATATGTCATTTGCAAATATCTTCTCCCATTCTGTAGGTTGCTTTTTAGTTTTGTTGACTATTTCTTTTGCTGTGCAGAAGATTTTTTATCTTGTTGAAGTCCCAATTGTTCATTTTTGCTTTTGTTTCCCTAGCCTTTGGAGATGTGTCTAGTAAGAAGTTGCTGCAGCCAAGGTCCAAGAGGTTGCTGCCTGTGTTCTCCTCTAGGATTCTGATAAATTCCTGCCCCACATTTAGGTCTTTTATCCATTTTGAGTGCAGTCCAATGTTTAT
>ML103139.1:10987-26728 GCA_003697995.1 Taxidea taxus jeffersonii
TGTGGGAAGAGCTGAGATGTCCACCAACAGATAAATGAATAAAGAAGGTGGGGTATACACACACACACACACACACACACACACACACACACACACACACACATACTCAGAGCTCATCACATCATGTGCCCTCCCTAATGCCTATCACTCAATCTCCTACCCACCACCTCTCCAGCAACCCTTAGTTTGAAAATTGAGATTAGGAAGAGTAGAGTGTGAAGAAAGCCCTGGAGAGGGGAGAGAACAGAGATTGCTAAGGAATGGTGAGTAGTATAGTTTTGGGAGATGAAACACTGCTCTAGGTGATCAGGCTGGGCTGCACCAGATTGAAGACCTTCTTTATAGATTTACAAACATGAACTCTATTTGCAAGGAGGAGCCACCAACAGACTGATGATATAGGTTTTGAAAGTCAAAGAAAGGGGTGTTTGTTCCTAATATTTTTTCAACTTCAATTCAGACTACAGTTTTGTTCTTGTGTTGCTGAGATCGCTTGTTGAAACCCTGAACGAATAGGTTTCACTATGAAAGGTTTCTCTAAACACTTAGTTCACTTGACTTTTTATGAGTTAGTTTGAGTGGGTTTCTCTTCCTTGCCAAAAAACAAGCAAACAATAAAAATGTTTTGATTAGGATATTTAGGATGGTTAATTTTACATGCCAACTTGACTGGGCTAAGGGATGTCCTTATGTCTGGGTGTGTCTGTTGAAAGTGTTTTGGGAAGAGACTAGCATTTGAATGAGTACACTGGGCCAAGAAGACCTGCCCTCACCAAGTGAGGAGGCCACATGGATGGGCATCTTCCAACCCAAAGTGGGCTTAAATAAAACAAAAAACAAAACAAAAAAAAAAAAAGGAGAAAGGGTAAATTCTCTCTCTTCTTAGTCTGGGACATCCAGCTTTTCCTGTCCTGCAAGATCATTGGAGCTCCTGGTTCTTTCTCAGGCCTTCAGATTAGAGTGTGTGTGTGTGTGTGTGTGTGTGAATTCCTCTAATAAACCTCTCTCTCTGTACTTATATATCTACCTAGATATATAGATATGGATATAGATCTCTATATGCCATATTGGTTCTGTTTCTCTGGAGAACTCTGATTAACAAACGTGCTAGGCAAATGCACATTTTTTTCCTGTGACAACTCATACTATTCTCATTCCTTATTGTTAAAAGCATATTTATAAGCACACTGACTTGAGTCAGAATACTGGTGTTCAAATCCCACTTACCTCTCTGTGTTTCAGTTACCTCATCTGTAGGATGGGATAATAATAACACTTGCCTCCTACAGTTTTGAAGATTAAAAAATTGTTGTATGTTAAAATATTGGAAAAAACATGCTTGATATATAGAAGCTTTTGATAAGAGTTAGCTATTAAGATTTAAGGCTACTGAGAAACTCACATTTGCAGAAACATGATCCTGAAAAAAATTGCAAAATAAGGAATTTTCTCTTTTCCTTTTAACATGTAATGAACCAGATAATTGTTATATTTTGCACTGATACACACTTTGGAAATAGACATTAACATTCCAGTGAGGGAAAGTGTTTCAAGGATAAAAAAGCAAGAAAGTAGAGAGGTGTGAGCATGAAAGAAAGTAAGAGGGTTTGGGAGAGTTTTTTTTTTTTTTTTTCCCCAAGGGAGAACCAAATATGTAATGTTTTGAAATATGAAGATATTAGATTATATTTTTATTATGTAACCATACTATTTTTCATTGTGTTATGTTAGTCACCATAAAATACATCATTAGGTTTTAATGCAATGTTCCAAAATTCATTGTTTATGTACAACAACCATACTATCTTGAAACTAGAATAAACTGCTTTGTGAAAGAATCATAACAATATCATTTATGACATATCTTCAAGTGTGTTCAAAATACATCATTCTGTGAAGATTCTAAGAATGGCTCTATGTTATTTGACATTTGGAAAAGGAGGAAGGGACCCTCAGGATCAACAAATGGGCCTTTTGAAAGTACTTCTTGAACATTTACATTTTAAAACTGTTTGAAGATTTCCTTTTTTTTGGCATAATTTAATCCAAAAAACCCAGTGGTTGTGGTCCTTCAATTATCAATGTTTCTTTCTCATTTTAAAAGCAAAAAAAAAAAATTGGTCCAAGTGCCTTGCAAAATTAAAAAAAAAAATTAAGTGGGTGTTCTGACTTAGTTTTTGCTGGGATTCTTCAGTTTTAGTTTTTTAATCCTTTCATATATTTGTCAAATTACCTTGGAAGCTCATTGCCCACCCCCTATCAATGCAACCACATTTTCTTCTAGTTTTTATTATTGCAGTGATTTTTGACAGCCATAGATCATGGAGTTCTGAGACATCCTGGATTAATTATTTATGTTTGAATTTGATTTTAATGATCCTTTTATGTGATAGAGATTAATTTTTCTGTGTTTAATGCTTATGTTTTCCTTGGTTGATAAAGTGGGTTGTTGCTTTGTTATTCCTGCTTTTTTTATTATTTTAGTTTTGATTAAAAACTAGGTCACTGACTGGTGGTTAAGACAAAACTAAGGTGATACGCAGAGAAGGAAACAAAGATCAAGTTCATCTAATATATTCTTATTTGTGATGGATAGAATACCACTTATTGTAACACTGATATTTATGGAGGAGTCAAGTAAACCAAGTGTTTAGCGAAACCTATAAAATGAGATCCCCAAACTCGTGAATGAGTTGCACCAGAATGTTACTGAAACCCACGTTTGGCTGCCCACTTTTCAAAAAACCAATACTCAAGAGATGAGTTTTAATTGGAAAGGATTATAAGATTTATTCAGGAGGTCTGCCACCTGGGGAAAAGGTGGACTCTTGTCCAAAAGCCAACTCCGAGTATTTTGTCTGGCCCAGGGACTTTTAAAGGGGTTTAGGTCAGTTAATCAGTAAAGGGAGTATAGTCGTCTGCAACATTTCTTGATTATGTGCAGACTGGATGGTGCCAGCTACAGACGTTAACACAGTGCTCAGAGGTTGTGCAAGGGGTCTGGTTTCTTTTTTTGTGATGTGCAGAGATGCTCTGCTCTTTTTAGGAAAGAATGTATGATCTATAGATGTACAAAGAAAGGTTAGTTAATCAATCATGCAGGCTAGGTGTGTTTGCTGAAGTTTGAGGACTACTAGGTTGGCTGGAGGGGCAGAAGTGGCTTCAAGAAGATAATTGAAAGTAAATTAATTCTTTCTGCTTCAGATTTATTATAGAATAAGTCATAGTCATAATTTTCATGGATAATTTTAGTTTATTTCAAATGGTTACATGAATTTTGAGTTTGATGGGATCACAGATGAAAGAGAATATACTTGAGTTACTGTAACCTTTTTAAAGTAGTTTATGGCTTGTGTTAAATACTTGGAGACAGAATTCCAAAGAGCAAGGCCAGAATCTGTTCCCTTAAATGTGTCTCCTACAGGCTCTTTGGTATTACCAATCCTGCCTTAACTTTATACCAATATCAGTATGCATAGTTTCTGCCACACTGTACATTCTCAGTAAATGTAAAATAAAAGAATTAATGATATAATGAATATAGCTTGAAGATAGCTGAAAACCCTCTTTTTGAGCCTTTAAACTGGTTCTGCCTCTAAATGGCAAATCTGGATTAAAGATAATGAATTAATTCAGCAGTTTTGATGAGGCAGAGAAACAGAAAAATGTTCACATTTAGTCCACAAGCCTGACCTGCATAGATTCAATAAGGATCAAAATATGTGCTGATCACTACATTCTTAAAGGGTCTCACGACTGCCTGTACATCTCACTGATAGTTAATATCAATCTGAATGATGAGCACCAAAGAAATCTTGTGAAAGCAGTTGTACAAGTAGAAATTTGAAGAAAACATTTATGGTCTAATGTTCCCCGCACATCCCCTCTGCCTTAAGCGCTAAGCATATAAACACCAGCTTCACACAGCACACGTGCAGCTCTTTCTGCCCATGGGTCCTGTCCCCATGCTATAAATGAACTACTAAGTTGCACTGTATGATGTCTTAGGAATTCTTTCTTGGCCATGGCACTCCATGATCTGGAATGGTTTGAAAACACTTCTCTTTGATGTTTTTGCCTTTTATTTGTCACCATGAATACCGCACAGAACTGTGTATTTACCAAGCAAAAAAATTAAAGGATAGAAAATAAAGCCAATGAGATATAGATAAGTTTCACTCTATGTGGGGAAGATACTGGTTTTTTTTTTCATTTTTTAGAGTGTTTAGATGTAAAATCTTAAACTTTGCTTTCTTTGAGAAGTCATGGGTTTGTCAATCATGTACTCCAGTGTGACATTGTGATTTTATAGTAAGAAATATATACTTCATCCCCATTTCTGTAACAGAGCTGCTAAAACCTTTCATTTCCTAGGATTAGAGAGATAAAGGTGGTTTTGTTATGTTAATATGATGTCTTTGGACCCCTCCACCCAAGGGAGGGTGCTGGTTTCCAGGAGAACCAACCATACTACTAGATTTCAGTCCCATCTCTCCTGACCTCCTGGGAGGGTAAAAGGCCTGGAGACTGAGTTCAATCACTAGTGGCCAGTGATTTCATCAGTCATGCCTATACATGAAGTGTCCGTAAAAACCCAAAAGGAGGGGGTTCAGAGAGCTTCCAGGTTGAGGAATCAGAAGGTTTCCATACGCCACCATGCTAGGTCCCAAACTCCACAAGGACAAAAGCTTCATTATTTGGGATCTTTCCCTATGTATTTCTTAATATGGCTGTTGATTTGTATCCTTTAATATCCTGTGTAATAAACCTGTGATCTACTGACTACACAGGTTTCCTGAGTCCTCCAAGTAGCTCTAACAAATTAATAAAACCCAAGAAGGGTATTGTGGGACCTCTGAGTAATAGCCAGTCAGTCAGAAGCACAGGTAGTAATATAGGCTTGAGATTGCTATCCGAAGCAGAGCTCAATCTTCTGGGACTGAGCCCTTTACCTGTGGAATATGTTGCTATTCTATCTGGGGTAGATAGTGTCAGAATACAGTTAAAATTGTAGGATACCCAGCAGGTACCCCGAGTACTGTTTGGATGTGGGAACTCTCACCTCCCCCACCCCCACCTCCATTGAAACTGGTACTAGAATACTTTCACTGAGAAAAAATACATTATTAGATGTCAGAACTAGGTGACCTAAACAAAATGATATCAGCTCATAATTCCTCTGTTTTTTGTGTTGTTTTTTTTTAGATTTATTTATTTATTTGAGAGAGAGAACATGCATGGGCCTGAGCAGGGGTATAGAGAGAGAATCTCCAGCAGACTCCCCACTGAGCATGGAGCCCCAGGTGAAACTCCATCTCATGACCCTGAGATTTTGACCTGAGCTTAAATCAAGAGCACAATGCTTAACCAACTGAGCCACCCAGGCGCCCCATAATTCATCTTTTTATAAAACTATTTGATGATTTCCATATTAATTGCTGGGTCAGTAAATTCAAGAATTCCAGTCTATTTGGAATTTGTGAATTCCCATAAAAAGGAAAAAAATACAGACCTGCACAGATTCTTATATAAATATAATATTTGATTACATAGCTACATTATAGCTTTATTTCAGTCTACATTTACTTTCTGAGTAGATTGAACCATATTATCTACACCTTAATTTTTTGTAACACAATATTAATAATCCCTCTTTATAAAAATGACCCCAATACACCACAATATTGAAAAAAGGGGTTTTGTGATTATAGAGATACTTTCAATTAGCACAACTACAGTATAAAATTTACCATATTGCCTTCTAATTTATTGAATATAAAAGAATAGGTATCATATATATGGCAGCACTTGGTTAACTATTTAACTTCCTCCTATTTTTCAGATGTTTTAAATAATCATTTGTTATGTATATAGATATGGTCTCTTAAAATGTATCTTACATCAGGGCACTTGATTGGCTCAGTTGGTAGAGCATGCAACTCTTGATCGAAGAGGTTACTTTTAAAGTGTATTTAAATCAGTTTTATTGGGAGTATAATTTACAAACAATAAAATATACCCATTTTAAAGTACAACTTGAATAGTTTGAACATATATATATCCACCACCACAATCAAGACATAGAAAATTTCCATTTCCTCCAAAATTCCCTTGGGCCCTTAACCTAGTTCATATTGCAGCCCACTACTGGCTTAGACAACCATTGATAGACTTCCTTTCTATCACTATAAATTAGATTTGCCTTTTCTAAACTTTCATATAAATGGAGGAAGATATACATTCTTTTAGGTTCTTTCACTCAGCACAATGATTTTGAGAATAATTCATTATATCAGTATTCATATATCAGTATATAATAAGAGAACCATTCATATATCAGTATATGGTTCCATTGTATCAGTAAATGGTTCCTTCTCATTGCTGAGTAGTATTGCATTGTATGTTGTACTACTGTCTGTTCCTCCATTCATCTCTTGGTATATACTTGTATTATTTCTAGATTTTGCTTGTTATAAACTAAGCTCCTCTGAGAATTTATGTACAATATCTTTGTGTGACTATATGTTTACATTGCCCTTGAGTAAATACTTAAAAGTTGTAATTGGTGGGGCCCTGGGTAACTCCATTGTTTAAGTGTCCAAGTCCTGGTTTTGGCTCAGGTCATGATCTCAGGATCATGAGATCGAGTCCCAAGTAGGGGCTTGAGGTTCTTTTCTTCTCCCTCTCTCTCTCTGCCCTCTCTAAAATAAATAAATAAATCTTAAAAAAAAAACCCAAACATTGGAATTGGTAAACTGGTATGTGTCTGCTTACTTTTTGAAGACACTGCAAACTCTTCTCCAAAGAATTTGTGACATTTTACAATGCCAACAGCAATTTACGAAAGTTCCAGTGTGTCACACTCTTATCAACACTTGTTATTATCAATCTGCCAAACTTTAGCCTCATTGTGGTTTTTAATGGGCATTTCCCTAATGAGTAATGATAATGGCATCTTTTCACATACCCGCTTGTCATTTAAATATCTTCATTTGTCAAGTTTTTGTTCAAATCTTTTCCTCATTTTAAATTTGCTGCTTAATTTCTTATTGAATTTTATAAGTTGTTTATGTATTCTGGATAGAAGTCCTTTGTCAGAGACATACATAGCAAATATTTTCTTCTACTCTGTGACTTTCTCTTAATTTTCTTAATGATTTCTTTGGAAGAGCAGAATTTTTAAATTATAGTCACATTAATCATTTTTTAATCTTTGATTGGGGCTTTATGTTGATGTGTTTCTAGAAACGTTGCCTTCCCTGAAGATTTTCTCCTATATTTTCCTCTAAAACCTTTGTAGTTTTACATTTCATTTTTAGGTCAATGATATGTTTCAAGTTATGTTTGTCTTGGGTATGAGATAAAGTCTATGGTCTATTTTTTGCACATTGATAACCAATTTTTCTAGCACCGTTTGTTGTAAAACATATCCTTTGCTCCACTGAATTACCTTGCTACACTTGTAAAAATAGAAAATCAGTTGACGTTATGAGAATGTGTCTCTTCTGGACTCTCTAGTTTGTTTCACTGATATTTGTATTAATACCATATTGTCATTATTATAGTGGTCTCATAGTAAATTTTGATAGAAGTCCTGTGACTTTTTTTCAGAATTGGATTTCCACATACATTTTAGAATCAATTTGCCAATTTCTCTAAAATTTCTGATAAGATTTGATTGGGGTTACATTGAATCTATAGATTAATAAAGATGAATTTCCACTTAACAATAACAAATCTTTAAACCCATGAATATATTATTTTAGATCTTCACATTCTTTTATATATATATGTGTGTGTATATATAAAATTTACTTATTTGACAAAGAGAAAGAGATCACAAGTAGGCAGAGAGGCAGGCAGAAGTGAGGGGAAGCAGGCTCCCTGCTGAGCAGAGAACCCCCCCTCCATGTGGAGCTCGATCCCAGGACCCTGGGATCATGACTTGAGCCGAAGGAAGAGGCTTAACACACTGAGCCACCCAGATGCCCCAAGATCTTCACATTCTATTATCAATATTAGGTAGTTTTCAGTTTATAGATCTTGTACCTATTTTATGAAATTCATCATATTTAATTATTTTCAGAAAAAAATTGAATTGAGAAAACTTTTTCTAATTTTTTGTTGATGGTGATGAGAAATACAGTTGATTTTTACATATGGCAGTATATTGTATACTACAATCTTTCTAAACTAATTTGTTAGTTCTAATAGTGTTTTGTAGATTCCCTAGGATTTTCTACATACTTAGCCATATTTTTTTGAGAATAAAGACAGCTTTACATTTCCCTTTCTAATTGGCATTATTTATTTATTTATTTACTTATTTATGTTATTTTAGTTACCATACAGTACTTCATTAGTTTTTGATGTAGTGTTCGATGACTTATTATTTGCATATAACACCCAGTGCTCATTGCACTATGTGCCCTCCTTAATACCCATCACCAGGCTAACCCATTCCCCCATCCCCTCCCCTCTGAAGCCCTCAGTTTGTTTCCTGAAGTCCACAATCTCTTATAGTTCATCTCCCCCTCTGATTTCCCCCCTTCATTTTTCCCTTCCTTCTTCTAATGTCCTTCAAACTATTCCTTATATTCCACAAATGAGTGGAACCGTACGATAATTTTCTTTCTCTGTTTATTTCACTTAGGACACAACCTAATTGGCATTCATTTAAAGAAGCAGTTCCACTGTCTTGTAGCTTGAAAAGTTACTGACAAAAATTCTTTGATCATTCTTCTCTTTGTATATAATACCTCTCTCTTTTTTTAGCTTCTTTTAAGGTTCTTTTATTTTTTATTTAAAATTTTAAAAATTTATCTATTAGAGAGAGAGAGAGAGAGCCAGCATGTAAGCCAGGGAGGCAGGGGGCAGAAGGAAAGAATCTTCAAGCAGACTCCTTGATATGTGAGGAGCCTAAAGTGGAGCTCAATATCATGACCAATGAGATCATGATCTGAGCTGAAACCAAGAGTCAGACACTTAACAAACTGAACCCCGCAGGCACTTCAAGATCTTTTTCTTTATATCTGTTTGTAATAATCTGATTATGACATATCTCATTTGGGTGTTCCTTATGGGTATCCTTTTTGGGGTTTATTAAAAATCTTGAATCTCTAGGTTTATAGTTTTCATTAAATTAAAAAAAATTCAATTGGCCATGTATATTTCTTTGTTCAACAAGTCATTGTGTCTCTGTTCAATCTTTTTTTTTCTCTTTTTGTGCTTGTTTTGTTTATGATGCTGTAACTTCAAGTTCACTTCTACAGTGTCTGATCTGCTTTTAAACTCATTCAATAAACTGTTATTTCAGATTTAATTTAACTTTTCATCTCTAGAATTTTAATTTTGTTTGTTTTATAACTGTGTTTCTTTCATCACTATTTTATGCTTTTCTTTAGATCCTTGAACATGCAGAACATGTTTATAATGGCTTATTTTTAGAGTTCTTTTCTGCTAATTCTGTAATTTCTGAATCTGCTCTTTTTGGTTAAATTTTCTCTTCACTTATGGGTCACATTTGCCTGCTTCTTGGCATATTTCAGATTTTGTATTAGATACTGAACATTATTAATATCACATTATTGTCCAGATTTTCTTGTCTTTCTTGAGAGTATTGGGCTTTGCTCTGGCAAGCCCTTAAGCTACATGCCAATTAACTTGATCATTTCAATATTTGTGTTTAAATTTTGTTAAAATAGGCCTTTAGACTTTAATGTAAGATTAGCTTAGCTTCACTACTAATGTTTGATCCTCTTTGAGTCTCTACTGATTTCCTTGGGTGATCAAAAAAGATTCTCTACTCTGGTAGATTGTAGCTCAAATACATTCTTACTTTATTTACATGAGCTCTGGGACTTTTACAACTCCTCATTGGTTCTTCATGAAGCCTCATGGAGTTTTACTCCAGGTCTGCAAAAGTTAGAACTCAGCAAAGCCTCAATGGGACCCCATGTAGATTTATAGAATTCTTTTTCTGTGTTGTTCGCTTTTTTTCTGGAATAACTTCTGCAACTTCTAGCTGCCTCTGCCTCCTTTCTGAACTGAAATCTCTACTTCATCAATCTTTTTGAATCTGTGTTTTGCTTTCTTATACTTTTTGCTAGAATGTGTTTCCAGACAAAAATTGAGATGATTTTAGAATTTACCTTGTTTATTTCTTTCCTTTCAGGGATCTCAATCCTATGCTATCCTTTGATGTTTGAAGATTTTTTTCTTCCATATATTTTGCTCAATTTTATAATTTGTTTACAGCTGAAGGTTAAGCATGAGGCCTATTTATCTGTTATAGCCATATGTCAATATCCTGCCTATTAGATTTTTCTGGAAAAACGGTTGACACATTTTGGTGTATTTTATTCCCTTTTAAATAGACTCCATGCTGGTTATTGTTCTATTATAAAGTAACTCTTTTATAAAAATCAAGATTATAGCTAAGACTTGTTCTTTAGGAGAGGGTAATGGTTTATATTTCACCATTTCCAGTTATAATCACATTTCAGTTTTACATCACTAAATCACTGGAATTGGAATTTTGAGCATCCTAGATTCCTCAGTAACTCATTTACAGTAATTTTATTTACTTCTTTAGGTAGCCAATTTTGTCATTTAAAAAATTCTTGTCAGTTTAGTCTTCAGAAGGTAAAAGTGTTTTTCCCTTCAAGTTATTTTCTAAGCAAAGAAAATGGTGACTTTGCAACTGCTTTCAAGTATAATTTGCCTAAATACCTTGATAGGAAAGCTTCTTCAGCACTTGTCTGTGAAAAGTGAAATATTTATGACTGCTTCCCCAGAAACTATTTTTAATACTTGAGAAGTGGTAATTTTGCATCAGTGCATTTGGTTTTAGATTTTTATTTTCAGCATTTCTGGAGGCAGAAAATTTAAAGTCAAGATTATCAGGAAGTTCTTCTTGGTACCCACCATTTTAGGATGTGTTCATTTTCTCTGTCGTCTTTATCTTCCAGGAAAGCATCTGGCACTCATTGATGAGTGACTTAGACTACAAATAAGGTCCCTATTTTCTCTATCAGGAGAAAGCCTGGTTGGTCTCAGAAGATCAGGAAAAGGGCCATCTTATATATAAAGAGGTGAATTTTGGAGAAAAACAGCCTTATTACTAACTGAAATGCCCTGGTTGACTATGACAAACACTAGATATTTGAGGTTAAGCTAGGTTTCATTAGAGAGGCTTACTCTAACAGGACACTCAATATTTAGTGGTACCAGAGATGAAGACTATTCTTGATTCACTTTTTGAAAATATTTGTTAAAAATTGTATCAACTTTAGTTTAAGTCCAACTCCTAAGTAGTACACCTGGATGGCTCAGTTGGTTAAGCATTTGCCTTCTGCTCCGGTCGTGATCCCAGTGTCCTGGGATCAAAGGCCCACATCAGACTCCCTGCTCAGCGGGGAGCCTGCTTCTCCCTCTCCCTCTGCAGCTCCCACTGCTCATGCTTGCTCTCTCTCTTTCTGTCAAATAAACAAATAAAATCTTATATCCAACTCCTTAGATTTTCTCAAACTCCATTATATGTGTCTTAGGTCCCTGTGGTTAGGACTATAATTGTCTGAATTTATATTCACTATAATTTTGCATGTGGGTAGAATATTTTTTTGTTTGGTTTACAATATTTGAGCTGATTACTTCCAACTATTTGTGAATTCTTTTCTTGATAAGACCTTAGCTGAAGATTTTTTTCAGGGAAACAAATGAAATTATTTACTGTGTTTTTCACCAGGAACATAGCTAAGAAGGGAGCTCCTATCATCATTTTAAGTAGAATTTAACCATTTTTTTCCTAGTTGTGCTACCTTATTTTGCCCATTTTTCAGTGTTATCTGTGACTGCTTGTTGCACAGAGTTCCTTAATCGCTGTTTCACTATTTAAAAGAGCTGAGCATCCTCTATAAATATGGAAATTACCAGTAATTTTTCTTTCTTTTTCTATCTTATTATTTTTAAAAATTTTACCTGATTATTAGAAGAAATTCTCTATAATTATCTATGCAAAGAAGTGCCTATTTAATTCTATTTTTGTTTTCATTTTAACTATATTTCACTAGGACAAATTATTTTGTTCTCTACTTCTACAGAGACAGAAAATTTTCTTACAATTATTGGCAGAAACTCATATAAACCTAGATAAATCACTTGTAGTGACTTTATATTATCCTATTACTTGTTCACTCCAAAAGCTCCAGAATATTTGTCACATACTTACAGATTAGTTAGAAATGGTTTCTGCAGAATGCCAATTGCTTCTTCCCTACACGGTTTTGCTTGCTTAAATGTTCAAAAGGCCCATGCCTTAATTTCTATCCTATTGTGTTCCATGGCATGGAAATAAATCATCTTGCAGTTTTCAGCCTCATATCCTGAGTCACTTTGGTAAATGACATTTTGAAAATATCACAGAAGCTATTTACTAGTAGACATTAGTTCTACAATTTTATGCTTGAGTTGCTGCAAAATTGGACAAACCTATAATCTTGGTATTTGTCTATATCAGATTTTATTTCTTAAATCTACTGTCATTGGTGGACTTACTACTATTAAATTTAGAATCCTCTACCTTTACCCCTATAATTATGGGTCAGGAATATTGTGGAAGGGGTATTTGCATAAGAGGAAAAGTAGGGCCTAGATACCTCTAACATTTAAATTATAACATATGGAGAGAACTATATTTTACATCAAAACTCAGTACATAAACACATACATACACACACAACTGAAGCACGGTTTTATTAAACTAGCCTTTCCTATAGGTGACACACTCAGATGTTTTCTCTTCTAAATGATTATTTTATTAAAAAATTTTGGTCTCCTGTAAATTAATTCATGATTCACAAAATAGTTACTGCAAACAGCTTAAAATATATTTGCCTAGACAATCTTTAAGGTTTTTTATAATTCCGAGATGCTATGAGTCTGTGGTGAATGTTTCTTTTTTTTTTTTTAAACATGGACCTTTTTTGTGTGTGTGTGGTAAAATCCACATTAAATTAAAATTTGCCATTTTAACCATTAAAGCACACAATTCACAATGTAGTGAAACTTTCACCACTGACAAGGTATCTCTGTTCAATTTTTTTCAAGTAATCTCTTTCTAAAAATAGCTCCTAATTTTCTTTCATGATTTAGTCTTCAAATCTTTCTCCAAACTTTTCCACTTAAATTTAACTGCTATTATCAGGGCTTGAAATGATTCCAAATGAGCTTGTAAGTACATCTTGGAAAGAGAACAGAGTAATATATAGGCCTTGGATAAATTTGTGGCTAAACAAACAAGGAAAGCTGAAAATGTAAGACTGGACACAGTATGTCCACAGGGATTTCTGTGGACAGCACCACATTACTCTCTTAATGCAGCTAAGGAAGCATGAAGAAATGTGTCTGAGGAAAGGAATGCTTCCTTAATTATAATTCATTCCTCATAAATGAAAAAAATTAAGATGTCTTTTAGCATTTATTATGGATCTCTTCATAAACAAAAACTGAATCCACTTTTCTTTATAATAGCTAGTTTTCAGTAACTATGTCTGATATTTGATTAAAAGCTTCCTAGGAACTGAGGACACCTCTTAGGGGCTTGCTGGTTGGCAAAACAAAGCCACATTCTCGTTTATTGATGGCAAATGTTGGTGCATCAGGTTATCTGGCAAGGGGATAGAGATGCATTGTTTTACATAATACTCAGGGGTACACCAAATTATGTCTTTGTTTTTTCCATTGCTATGTGTAAGTATTGTGTTAAATATTAGACATGGTATGTAAAGTACCTTATGGTTTTGATTTTCTTTTTTTTTTGTCAAATATAGGCAAAAGAACTTATTATTATTCTTCCATCTGTAGACTGCTTACTCTGTTGTGTACTATAAGTTCAATATTTGGTTTCCATAGCTTTCTTTTTATTGAAGTGTCACAGTTCATTTTAATTTGGAAATTGATGGTGTGCTGTGTCTCAAAAGAAAAAAGGCTTGAATAAATTGGCAAAGACTTTTATTCTAATAATTCTGAGAACCTATAGAAATTGCAATTTTTTTTCTTTTTTTCTTTTTTTATATAAACATATAATGTAACCTCACCACCCTCTCCCAACCCCTCTCCCCTCACCCCCCTCAGTTTGTTTGATGACATTAAGAGTCTCTTTTGGTTTGTCTCCCTCCCGATCCCATCTTCTTTCCTTTATTCTTTTCCTACCCCCTTAACCCCCACCCCATTTGCATCTCCACTTCCTCATATCAGGGAGATCATACGATAGTTTTCCTTCTCCGATTGACTTATTTTGCTAAGCATAATACCCTCTAGTTCCATCCATGGCATCGCAAATGGCAAGATTTCATTTCTTTTGATGGCTGCATAGTATTCCATTGTATATATATACCACCTCTTCTTTATCCATTCATCTGTTGATGGACATCTAGGTTCTTTCCATAACTTGGCTATTGTGGACATGGCTGCTATAAAAATTCGGGTACACGTGCCCCTTCAGATCACTACGTTTGTATCTTTAGGATAAATACCCAATAGTGCAATTGCTGGGGCATAAGGTAGCTCTATTTGCAACTTTTTGAGGAACCTCCATGCAGTTTTCCAGAGTGGTTGCACCAGCTTGCATTCCCACCAACAGTGTAGGAGGATTCCCCTTTCTCCGCATCCTCGCCAGCATCTGTCATTTCCTGACTTGTTAATTTTAGCTATCCTGACTGGTGTGAGGTGGTATCTCATTGTGGTTTTGATTTGTATTTCCCTGATGCCCAGGGATGTGGACCACTTTTTCATGTGTCTCTTGGCCATCTGGATGCCTTTGCAGAAATGTCTGTTCATGTCCTCTGTCCATTTCTTGATTGGATTATTTGTTCTTTGGGTGTTGAGTTTGCTAAGCTCTTTATACATTTTGGATACTAGCCCTTTGTCTGATATGTCGTTTGCAAATATATTCTCCCATTCTGTCAGTTGTCTTTTGGTTTTGTTGACTGTTTCCTTTGCTGTGCAAAAGCTTTTGATCTTGATGAAATCCCAATAGTTCATTTTTTCCCTTGCTTCCCTTGCCTTTGGCGTTGTTCCTAGGAAGAAGTTGCTGCGGTTGAGGTCGAAGAGGTTGCTGCCTGTGTTCTCCTCAAGGATTTTGATGGATTCCTTTCTCACGTTGAGGTCCTTCATCCATTTTGAGTCTATTTTCAAGTGTGGTGTAAGGAAATGGTCCAATTTCATTTTTCTGCATGCGGCTGTCGAATTTTCCCAACACCATTTGTTGAAGAGGCTGTCTTTTTTCCATTGGATATTCTTTCCTGCTTTGTCGAAGATTAGTTGACCATAGAGTTGAGGGTCTATTTCTGGGCTCTCTATTCTGTTCCATTGATCTACGTGTCTGTTTTTGTGCCAGTACGATACTGTCTTGATGATGACAGCTTTGTAATAGAGCTTGAAGTCTGGAATTGTGATGCCACCAACTTTGGCTTTCTTTTTCAACATTCCTCTGGCTATTCAAGGTCTTTTCTGGTTCCATATAAAGTTTTGGATTATTTGTTCCATTTCTTTGAAAAAATTGGATGGGATTTTGACAGGCATTGCATTAAATGTGTAGATAGCTTTAGGTACCATAGACATTTTCACAATATTTATTCCTCCAATCCATGAGCATGGAACATTTTTCCATTTCTTTGTGTCTTCCTCAATTTCTTTCATGAGTACTTTATAGTTCTCTGAGTATAGATTCTTTGCCTCTTT
>ML103139.1:27128-53101 GCA_003697995.1 Taxidea taxus jeffersonii
GTTCTTGTTCTTTCTTTTGTTAATGTATTGTATCACATTGATTGATTGCGGATGTTGAACCAAACTTGCTTCCCTGGAATAAATGCCACTTGGTCCTGGTGAATAATCCTTTTAATGTACTGTTGGATCCTATTGGCTAGTATTTTGGTGAGAATTTTTGCATCTGTGTTCATCAAGGATATTGGTCTGCAATTCTCTTTTTTGATGGGATCCTTGTCTGGTTTGGGGATCAAGGTGATGCTGGCCTCATAAAATGAGTTTCGAAGTTTTCCTTCCATTTCTATTTTTTGGAACAGTTTCAGGAGAATAGAAATTAATTCTTCTTTAAATGTTTGGTAGAATTCCTCTGGAAAGCTATCTAGCCCTGGGCTTTTGTTTGTTTGGAGATTTTTGATGACTGTTTCAATCTCCTTACTGGTTATGGGCCTATTCAGGTTTTCCATTTCTTCCTGGTTCAGTTGTGGCAGTTTATATGTCTCTAGGAAAGCATCCATTTCTTCCAGATTGTCAAATTTGTTGGCATAGAGTTGCTCATAATATGTTCTTATGATTGTTTGTATTTCTTTGGTGTTGGTTGTGATCTCTCCTCTTTCATTCATGATTTTATTTATTTGGGTCCTTTCTCTTTTCTTTTGGATAAGTCTGGCCAGGAGTTTATCAATCTTATTAATTCTTTCAAAGAACCAGCTCCTAGTTTTGTTGATTTCTTCTTTTTTTGTTTGTTTCTATTTCATTGATTTCTGCTTTGATCTTTATTATTTCTCTTCTCCTGCTGGGTTTAACTTTCTTTGTTGTTCTTTCTCGAGCTCCTTTAGGTGTAGGGTTAGGTTGTGTATTTGAGACCTTCCCTGTTTCTTGAGATAGGCTTGTATCGCTATATATTTTCCTCCCAGGACTGCCTTTGCTGTGTCCCACAGATTTTGGACAGTTGTGTTTTCATTATCATTTGTTTCCATGGTTTTTATCAATTCTTCTTTAATTTCCTGGTTGACCCATTCATTCTTTAGCAGGATGCTGTTGAGTCTCCATGTATTTGTGCTCTTTCCAAATTTCCTCTTGTGATTGAGTTCTAGCTTCAGAGCATTGTGGTCTGAAAATATGCAGGGAATGATCCCAATCTTTTGATACCGGTTGAGACCTGATTTATGACCCAGGATGTGATCTATTCTGGAGAATGTTCCATGGGCACTAGAGAAGAATGTGTATTCTGTTGCTTTGGGATGGAATGTTCTGAATATATCTGTGATGTCCATATGGTCCAGTGTGTCATTTAAGACCTTTATTTCCGGGACACCTGGGTGGCTCAGTTGGTTAAGCGGCTGCCTTCGGCTCAGGTCATGATCCCAGAGTCCTGGGATCGAGTCCCACATCGGGCTCCTTGCTCGGCAAGGAGCCTGCTTCTCCCTCTGCCTCTACCTGCCTCTCTGTCTGCCTGTGCTCTCTCTCTCTCTCTATCTCTAACTAATAAATAAATAAAATCTTAAAAAAAAAAAGACCTTTATTTCCTTGTTGATCTTTTGCTTGGATGATCTGTCCATTTCAGTGAGGGACGTGTTAAAGTCTCCTACTATTATTGTATTCTTGTCAATGTGTTTCTTTGATTTTGTTATTAGTTGGTTTATACAGTTGGCTGCTCCCATATTAGGGGCATAGATATTTAAAATTGTTAGATCTTCTTGTTGGACAGACCCTTTGAGTATGATGAAGTGTCCTTCCTCATCTCTTATTATAGTCTTTGGCTTAAGATCTAATTGATCTGATATAAGGATTGCCACCTCAGCTTTCTTCTGATGTCCATTAGCACGGTAAATTTTTTTCCACCCCCTCAGTTTCAATCTGGAGGTGTCTTCTGGGCTAAAATGAGTTTCTTGGGATGCCTGGGTGTCTCAGTTGGTTAAGCAGATGCCTTCAGCTCAGGTCATGATCCCAGCATCCTGGGATCAAGTCCCACATTGGGCTCCTTGCTTGGCAGGGAGCCTGCTTCTCCCTCTGCCTCTGCCTGCCACTCTGTCTGCCTGTGCTTGCTCGCTCTCTCTCTCTAACAAATAAATAAATAAAATCTTAAAATGAGTTTCTTGTAGGCAGCATATTGATGGGTTTTGTTTTTTAATCCATTCTGAAACCCTGTGTCTTTTGATTGGGGCATTTAGCCCATTTACATTCAGGGTAACTATTGAGAGATATGAATTTAGTGCCAATGTATTGCCTGTAAGGTGATTGTTACTGTATATTGTCTCTGTTCCTTTCTGATAAAACTTTTAGGGTCTCTCT
Organism: Taxidea taxus jeffersonii; assembly: GCA_003697995.1. Classification (NCBI taxonomy): domain Eukaryota; kingdom Metazoa; phylum Chordata; class Mammalia; order Carnivora; family Mustelidae; genus Taxidea; species Taxidea taxus. Next base: position 29,400 of record ML103139.1, read on the forward strand.
TTGCTTAGAGGACCCCCTTTAATATTTCCTGTAGAGCTGGTTTGGTGTTTACAAATTCTTTCAGTTTTTGTTTGTCCTGGAAGCTTTTTATCTCTCCTTCTATTTTCAATGATAACCTAGCTGGATAAAGTATTCTTGGCTACATGTTTTTCTCGTTTAGTGCTCTGAATATATCATGCCAGTTCTTTCTGGCCTGCCAGGTCTTTGTGGATAAGTCTGCTGCCAATCTAATATTTTTACCATTGTATGTTACAGACTTCTTATCCCGTGCTGCTTTCAGGATTTTCTCTTTGTCACTAAGACTTGTATATTTCACTATTAGATGGCGGGGTGTGGACTGATTCCTATTGATTTTGAGGGATGTTCTCTGCACCTCCCGGATTTTGATGCTTGTTCCCTTTGCTATATTAGGGAAATTTTCTACAATAATTCCCTCCAATATATCTTCTGCTCCTCTCTCTCTTTCTTATTCTTCTGGAATCCCAATTATTCTAATCTTCTTTCGTCTTATGGTATCACTTATCTCTCGAATTCTCCCTTAGTGGTCCAGTAGTTGTTTGTCTCTCTTTTGCTCAGCTTCTTTATTCTCTGTCATTTGGTCTTCTATATTACTAATTCTTTTTTCTGCCTCATTTATCCTAGCAGTAAGAGCCTCCATTTTTGATTGCTCCTCACTAATAGCTTTTTTGATTTCAACTTGGTTAGATGTTAGTTCTTTTATTTCTCCAGAAAGAGCTTTTATTTCTCCTGACAGAGTTTCTCTAATATCTTCCATGCCTTTTTAAAGCCTGGCTAGAACCTTGAGAATCATCGTCCTGAATTCCAGATCTGACATACTACCAATGTCTGTATTGATTAGGTCCTTAGCCTTCAATACTGCCTCCTGTTCTTTTTTTGTGGTGAGTTTTTCCACCTTGTCATTTTGTCCAGATAAGAATATATGAAGGAGCAAATGTAATACTAAAAGTGTGGCAAAGACCCCAGGAAGATGTGCTTTAACCAAATCAGAAGAGACCCCAAATCGTGGTGGGGGGGAGAAAGGGGGTAAAAAGAAGTTCAGAAAGGAGAACAAAAAAATTAAAAAAAAAAGAACAGAAAAAAATATTAGAAAAGAAAAAAAAATGTATATATATTAGACTGGTGACTAGAACAGGATCACCCACTTAATTTGGGGAGTATTGTGGTCTCTTAGAAGAAACTACCTCCCAAAATTTTAAAGAATGAAAAACATATATAAGGTATACACAATGAAGGGATGAAATATGAGTATAAGATAAAAATTTTTTTTTTTTCTAACAAAGGCGTTGATAAGGTAAGTTGTTAGGGAGAATAAAAAAAAAAAAGTGGAGAGAACTTGCTTGGGCTGGAGACTAGATCAAGCCTGGTACTAGATTTGGGGTGTATTTTGATCTATTAGAAGAAGTTGTACCCCAAATTTTTTAGAAAAAAAAAAACCCTATGTGTATACAAAAAAACCCTATGTGTATTATGACTATAATAATAAAGGTTCAAAAAAGATTTTTTTAAGAACGTTATTAAGATAAACTAGTTAAAAAACGTTAAAAGAGGAAAGGGTAAAGGTTAAAAAAAATTAGCAGAAGAGAAAAAAAAATTTTTTAAATTAACTTTACAAGACTAAAGATTCATGGGGAGAAAGCCAAGAATTCCATGCTTTGCTTTCTTCTCCTCTGGAATTCTGCTGTTTTCCTTGTTAAGTGAACTTGGTCTTAGCTGGATTTCTTGTTGATCTTCTGGGGGAGGGGCCTGTTGTAGTGATTTTCAAGTGTCTCTGCCCCAGGCGGAATTGCACTGCCCTTACCAGAGGCTGGGCTAAGTAATCCTCTCAGGTTTGCTTTCAGGAGCTTTTGTTCCCTGAACGCTTTCCGTAGAGTCCTGGAGGATGGGAATGAAAATGGAGGCCTCCCAATCTCCGGCTCAGAGGAGCCAAGAGCTAGGGGCCCCAGTTTTCAGTGCGCCTTCAGAGAAAAGTGCTTAATCACTCCCGTCTCCCCAGCCTCCAGCCATGCTTGGAGAAAATTGCACACAATCACTCCCGTTTCACTGGCCTCTGGCTGCGCTTCGAGGTCACCCAGCCTGTGACCAAGCATCTCTGTCTCTAGCACAGAGTCCCACCTGGAGTCTCTGAACCCCACAGTTCCCTGGGCTCTCCCAGGTCAGAGTCTCCCCGGATCTTGTGGGGACCCCACGCACAGAGCACCGGCCCGTGTCACAGACCATGGCTCTAGGTAACCCTGAGTTGAGAGTTCACTCCTCGGCTCTGCCTCCACAGCCGACTTCCCCGCTCTAATACCTGTGAGCTCTGCGACACTCAGACACCCTCGATCCTTCTGTGACCCCGCGGGACCTGAGTCCACGCTGTCCCTTCGAGGTCTTCACCCCAGTTTAGCCTCTGGAGCCATGTCCCTCCGTGGAGCAGACTTTTAAAAGTCCTGATTTTATGCTCCATTGCTCCACCGCTTGCCAGGAGCTGGCCCTCCCCCACTGGTCTATCTTCCCGTCGCTTTGGATTCACTTCTCCGCTGTTCCTACCTTTCAGAAAGTGGTCGATTTTCTGTTTCTAGAATTGTTGCTCTTCTTCTCTTTGATCTCCCTTTGGATTCGTAGGTGTTTGGAATGGTTTGATAAGCTATCTAGCTGATCTCCTGCTGCCTGATGTTGTCTCAGCCTGCTACTTCTCCGCCATCTTGACTCCTCCCCCAGAAATTGCAAAATTTTTTTTTTGCTTTTGCTTTGCATTATTGGTAATGCATGGCAGCTGATTCCAAACAATTATTATCAAGCCATTCCATTTCCATAATGTAACATGACTGTATCTGCTTGAAAACAAAATAAAGAACTCTTTCCACACAACGTGGGCATTGAAACTGCCCTTTAGTTTCTTTTGTTTGTGAAGTAGTCCTTAGTGTGTCTCCTCTAGATAAACTCAAATTTCGTGGTTTATGAGACTGACATAATGTTATAAATTTAATTTGCCTTCTGAAAATTACTTCTGCAGAGGATAGACTTGTTTTGCTGCCTGCAGAAATCATTAGATGAATAATTCCTGTTTTGAGGGTTATGTTTGTTACAAGCTCTTCTGGGAGGTCTAGACCATTTTTCATAAGCCAAAAACAGGATCTTGAGAGCTCTTGTTAGTTGATGATGTTCCTTGCTTTAGTGACCTTCATCCATCCAGTAATTATGAGCTGAGCCTATCCCACTGTGATTTCCATGAAACCTCCTTTCAATTGACTATGCCAGAGTCTTTGGCCCATCTGGAAGCTTTTGCCAGACTGACTTCATTAAAATTTTTTTCTCTGATTAATTAAGCAATGAATATTTATTATGACTATTTTTAAAATATAGAAAAGTAGAAAAAAAAACTGGAGAAAGATCACTCATAATCCCTCCACCCAAAAGGAATAGTACTAAACTTTTGACCTAGTTCCTTCTCAAGTTCACTTTCTGCTGAATTAGTCTATTGATCCACCACTGCTGGAAACTTGGGGCATGATAAAGAAGAATCTTCAGAAATGTTAAGGGAGTATCTTCTTTTATCAGGAGTCAAAGAACTTAAGCCATAATTTTCTTGTCCAGCACATGGTATGTAATATTGAAATGATACTCTTGTTTATTAACTCAAGAATATAAGAAAGAAATAGTGCACAGAGTCATTTAGGGTGCATTAATGAGAATGAAATACTATGCACGGGGAGAAATGTTTGAAGATTACTCTGTTTCAGCATTCCTACTATACATTGCAGTGGAAGTTAAGAAAGAAGCATGAGGCAAGGTCTTCCAGCTACTCTTATCTATTACTATTCCCATTGCTCTATCTCCCATATATGTGGTATAGATCTGCAATTAACAGTGCTAATTATTTCCCTTGAGTTTCAGAATTGTATACCTAACTATACCAAAACAAATATATTATCTCTTTATTTCTACCTCCCTCAACAGAAACAAAACAAAACAAAAGAACAAAACCCAAGACTCCATTCATTCTGTTCTCCTTATGTTAGTGAATAATCTTATATAACCTCTCACCCAAGCCAGGAATCCAGAAATTACCCTAGAAACTCTTCTTCATATCGCCAAGTACAAGTCATCTTCAACCTTGATACATATTCACTTCTAATTGTTTCTTCACTTTATTTCCTTAACATCACTACACCCTTGTCTAAATATTCATTGGATCTAAGTTTTGTGTCCAGTAGCTAACACAATACCTGCCACATTAGTCATGCAGGAAATATTTGTAGACATAATTATTCTTTTGAACATAATGATTGATAATATAAACACTGAGACCCATCCATCTCTTTTTATTTCATTTAATTGGCCCAAGGTTCATGATACTTGAATCTGAGAGTGACATTCTGGAATGGCAATGTCAAAAGACTTGTTGGAAATTGGAAGAAAGCAGTTCGACTGGTTAAAGGAAGAAAGTGAAGGGGTGGGGAGTTACATAGTTTCTGGCAGAAGTCATCTAAGTATGTATTTGAAAATTCTTCCTTTTCTCTCTTGGAAAAATACTCTCTTTTGCCTCTAACAGAGCAAACCAGTGCTTACCTTGGGTCAGGTTACTATGCTTCTATGTATGAAGAGATATTTATAACAACAAGGAAAGTTTGGTGCCTATAGAGTTTCTTCTCTGCTCAAAGACACTTGTCTCTTGGATGAGTACAAGTTATATCAGATAGTTGTCTGTAATTAGTACTATGCTCTGAAAAATAAGAAACCAGTAAAGGAGATTGCCATCTCTAGAAAGCTATTCCTGCTTCACAATTGATGGTGAAAAGAGAAAAGGAATGGGGCACCTGGGTAGCTCAGTCATTAAGCATCTGCCTTAGGCCTAGTTCATGATCCCAGGGTCCTAGGATTGAACCCTGCATTGGGCTCCCTGCTCTGTGGGAAGCCTGCTTCTCCCTCTCCCACTCCCCCTGCTTGTGTTCCGTGTGTGTGTGTGTGTGTGTGTGTGTGTGTGTGTGTGAAATAAATAAATAAAATATTTTAAAAAAGAAAAGAGAGAAGGAAGGAAATGAAAATTTTAATATGTCTAGTATGTGTTAGCCTTTGGCATATTCACTACCATATTTAATCTTCCCATTGTTACGTTGAAGTTAGCACTATTGTACATATTTATAGGTAAGGAAATTCAATCTCAGAGATAATGGAATAGCTTTTCCAGTTGGTGTTTGAGCACAGATCAATGACTTTTCTCACTCATTCATTTTTCTCACTCTTCTCATTCTGTGGTAGCTCTGATAAAATAAAAATGATTAAATCAACAACAGTAACTAAAGTAACCACAGCAAGCAATACTGTAAGACATATAATCTATATAATGAGAAGTCACTATGCTGAATATTTTGGATATATTGTCTCACTTGATCTTTGCACAACCTATGAGCTGGGTACCATTATAAATTTTACAGATGCACAGATTGAAGCTAAAAGTGGTTCCACAAGTTCATCCAACTATCAGTAGCAAAACTGGGATTCAGTTCTGTACAATTTAAGAGCCCTCATGCTTAAACACAATGATATTCTACTTCCTAGTAGTACTTTAAACTCATGGCTAAATAAATGAAATAAATTGAGTTGTCTGGCATGGTGCTTTGCCAATGATGGTCAAACAACAACGTTTTTATTATAGTATATTATATTGATTTTTTTTCATCATGATAAGTGTACTCTTTAATCCCTGTCCCCTGTTCCCTCACAGACCTCCCCTCTCATAACCATAAATTTATTTTCTATAGTTAAGAGCCTGTTTCTTTGATTTGTCTCTCTCTCTCTCTCTTTTTTCCTTTGCTCATTTGTTTGTTTCTTATATTCCACATATGAGTGAGATCATATGGTATTTATTCTTTCTCTGACTGATATATTTTGCTTACCATTATACTCTCTAGCTCTATCTATGTTGTTGCAAATTGCAAGTTTCATTATTTTTTAAATGGCTGAATAACATATATATATGTTATGTTCATATTGTGCTCATATATATTCATATATATTATATGAATAACATATATATGTGTATATATATATATATATATATATATATATATATATATATATATATATACTAAAACTTCTTTATCCATCTATCTATTGATGGACACTTGGCCTACTTCTAGTAGTAAGCTATTTGTAAATAATCCTGCTATAAAAATAAAAGATTGTGTATCCTTTTGAACTATTGTTTTGTTCTTGTTTTTGTTTTTTGAGGGTAAATACCCAATAGTGCAATCCCTGGATCTATAGGGTAGTTCTATTTTTAGCTTTTTGAGGAACCTCCTTACTGTTTTCCACAGTGGCTGCACCAGCTTGTATTCAATACACCAATAGTGCAAGAGGATTCTTTTTTCTTCACATCCAAGCCAACATTTGTCATTTCTTGTGTTTTTTTTTTATTTTAATCATTCTGATAGGTGTGAGGTAATATCTCATTGTGACTTTGATTTGCATTTCCCTAATGTTGAGTGAAGTTGAGCATCTTTTCATGTGTCCGTTGTCTGTCTGGATGTCTTCTTTGGGGTAATGCCTGTTCATGTCTTCTGCCCATATTTTAATTGGATTAATTGTTTTTTGGGTATCAGATTGTATCAGTTCTTTAATATTTTTGATACTAACCCTTTATCAGATATCTTCTCCCTTTCAGTAAATTGCCTCTTAGTTTTGTTGACCAGTTCCTTTGCTATACAGAAGCTTTTTATTTTAATGTAGTCCCAATAGTTTATTTTTGTTTTTATTTCCCTTGCCTCAGGAGACATCTAGAAAGAAGTTGTCAGGTGATGTCAGAGAGATTACTGGCTATGCTCTATTCAAGTATTTTTATAGTTTCAAGTCACATTTATGTCTTTAATCCATTTTGAATTTATTCATTCCAGAAAAATTCTGGAAAAAGTACAAATACATGGAGTTTAAATAACATACTACTAATCAATGAATGAGTTAACCAAGAAATCACAGAAGAATTCAAAATGTACATGAAAACAAAAGAAAATGAAAACACAATGGTCCAAAATCTTTGTGACAGCAAATTTCAAAGGGGAAAATTTATAGCCAATCAGGCCTACCTCAAGAAGGAATAAAAATCTCAAATAAACAACCTAAAATTACACCTAAAGAAGCTAGAGAAAAAAGAACAAACCAAAACCAACCAGCAAAAGGAAGTAAATAATAAAGATTAGAGCAGAAATAAATGCTATAGAACCTAAAGAACAAATAAATTAATGAATGAACAAAATAGAACAGATTAATGAAACCAGGAACTGTTTCTTTGAAAATATCAACAAAATTAATCAACCTCTGGCAAGATTAATTAAAAAAGGAGGGAGAACCCAAATAAATAAAATTACTAATGAAAGAGGAGAAATAACAAGCAATACCACTGAAATACAAACAATTCTAACTGAATATTATGAAAAACTACATGCCAAAAAATTGGACATCTTGGAAGAATGGATAAATTCCTAGAAACATATAATTTACCAAAACTAAAGCAGAAAGAAATAGAAAATTTGAACAGACTGATTACCAGCCATGAAATTGAATCAATAATCAAAAACATCCCAACAAACAAAAGCCCAGGATCAGGAGTTTCCGTAGGTGAATTCTACCAAATATTTAAAGAAGAAATGGTTCTTCTCAAACCATTACAAAAAATATAAGAAGAGTGAAATCTTCCAAATTCATTCAATGAGGCCAGAATCACCCAGATATAAAACCAGATAAAGACACCACAAAAAAGGAGAATGACAGGCCAATATGTCCCATGAATATAGATGCAAAAATCCTCCATGAAGTACTGGCAATTAGAATCCAACAATATATTTTAAAAAATCATACACCACAATCAAATGAGATTTATTCCTGGGATGCAAGGGTGGTTCAATATTTGTAAAATGATCAAAGTGATTATGTCATATCAATAAGAGATGATAAAAGCCATATAAGCATTTTAATAGATGCAGAAAAATCATTTGACAAAGTACAACATCCACTCATGATTTAAAAAAAAAACCAAAATTCTGTAAAACAACTCTAGAGGGAACATATCTCAACATAATAAAGGTCTTATATGAAAAATACACAGCCAGTATCATACTCAATGGTGAAAAACTGAAAACTTTTCCCCAAGGCCAGGAATAATACAAGGATGTCCCCCCTCACCACTTTTATTCAATATAGTGCTAGAAGTCCTAGCCACAGCAATTAGATGACATAAAGAAATAAAAGGTATCCAAATTGATAAGGAAGAAGTAAAACTGTCACTATATGCAGATGACATGATCTTATATAGAGAAAAACCCTAAACTCTCCACCAAAAAACTAGAACTGATAAATGAATTCAGTAAAGTCACAGGATATAAAATTAATGTGCAGAAATCTGTTACATTCCTATACCCAATAACAAAGGAGCAGAAAGTGAAGTTAAGAAAACAATCCTTTTTACAATTGCAACAAAAGCAATAAAATGTCTAGAAATAAGTCTAACCAAGAGGTAAAAGACCAGTACTCTGAAAACTATAAAATATTTACGAAAGAAATTCAAGACAATGGAAAGAAATGGAAAGACATTCCATGCTCATGGGTTGGAAGCACAAATATTGTTAAAATGTCTAGACTATCCAAAGTAATCTACACATTTAATGCAATCTCTATTAAAAATACAGCAGCATTTTTTACAGAACTAGAACAAAAGGTCTTTAAATTTGTATGGAGCCACAAAAGACCTTGAATAGCCAAAACAATCTAGAAAAAGAAAAATAAAACTAGATATCACAATTCCAGATTTCAAGTTACATTACAAAGTGGTAATAATTAAAACATTATTGTACTGGCATAAAAATAGATCCATACATCAATGGACTAGAACAGAAACCCAGAAATAAACCCACAATCATATGGTCAACTAATCTTTGACAAAGGAGGAAAAAAACTGTCTCTTCAACAAATGGTGTTGAGAAAACTGGACAACCATATGCAAAAGAATGAAATTGGACCACTGTCTTAAACCATACAGAAATTCAATTTGTTACTTGTGTAAAAATAATACCTATTTTAAGACTAAGCAACTAAATTAAACAAATGCATAATTGAAGCAAATATATGTATATACATACATATATATATATGACATCAAGTGAATAGAATTTATAAAATTTAATATTCTGAATTAACTGACTAATTTCCTTGGCTTTTATAAATCATCAAAAGAAATTCAACTGAGAGATTAGGAGCCTGGGAAGATGGTAGAATAGAAGCATTCTCAGCTTACCTTGTTTCATGGATGCACCTAAATAATAGCTACACTGGTATAACTATCCCAGAAAATAATCTAAAGACTATCAGAAAAGACTCTCCACAGTTAATTATAGACAGGAGGTCACATCAAAAATGAGAGGAAGGATGGAGTCCTGGTCAGGAACCAAACTAACCTGGGAGACTAACTATAAATGGGAGGGACACCACAAATGCAGAGAAGGGAGGGGAATAGATCCTAGAGAAGCCACCCCATGGGGGACCTGAATTGGTCAGGTCCTATTACATATAGCTTTGAAAACCAGAGGAGCTTAACTTCCTGATTATTTACAGTCATTGAGGTTTATCTTTTGGTTTACAATCAGAGGGAACTTTAAAAATTAGTGGGAAACTCAGCTTTGGGAGAGCCTAAGGGTGATAGGAAATAGTCCCTGCCCTTATAGAGTATAACAAACAACAACCCAAGATACAAAATAAAAGCCTCCGTTTGAAGAGCTCCTGGGGAATATGGAGGGAGATTTATTTAATAATCTCAGAATGTGTGCTGGAGAGGCAGGGATCTTTAAGGGAGTTCTTTTCCCTGACCCCCAGCTTGGATAACTGAACACCTGTGGGAACCAGCACAAAGACTTACCACCTAGCTTGCTAACACTGTGTCCCACTCAAGTTCTCCTGTGGACTTTCCCCAACCACTCTGCCCCATTTAGCAAGAGTCTCCCTCCAAAGTGTCTCTAGCTAGGGCTCATTCTGCAAAAAGCCCTGGCAGTGGCAAAACACCATTCCTGGGGACAACTCAGGGAAAGTGCCTTGTCGTTTGATGTGACCATAGTTCTAGCAAATGAGACAAAGGCAGGCATTTGGTCTGGCCCAACTATAATCTTTAGATGGCCCTAGACTGGCCCCTTAACAGCACAGAGACCAAACCCTGCCCACAACAGGCAAAGGGGGCCATTGCACCTAACTGGACTAAAGGCAAACATGGCTCAACCTCAATAGTAAGGCACACACAAGTAACCCCTGAAATGCCAGGTTCAAGTGAACAGGGGACATTGCACTACAGGGTACTATAGGACCTCTTCTTCATAAGGCCACTACTTTCAAGATCAAGAAACATAGCTGACTTTCATAATATATATAAATAATCACAGAGAGTTAGGCAAAATGAAAAGACAGAGGAATATGATTCAACAGAAAGAATAGCACAGAATCATAGCAAGAAGCTTAAAGAAATAGAGACAAGCAAAATATCTGGTAAAGAATTCAAAGTAACAGTCATAAAGATACTGGACTTGAGCAGAGTGCAGAATCACAGTGAGAACTTCAACAAAGAAATAGAAAATATAAAAACAGAACCAACTAGAGATGAAGAGCTCAATAAATGAAATAAAAAATATACTAGAGGAAATAAATAGGAGACTAGAGGAAGCAGAACAGGTCAGCAAGCTGGAAGGAAGAATAATGGAAAGAAACCAAACTGAGCAACAAAAGAAAAAAATAATAATAAATGAGACTAAACTAAGGGAACTCAGTGTTATCATCAAACATAATAATAGTCACATAATAGAGATCCCAGAATGAGAAGAGAGAGAGAGAGGGGAAAAGGGAGCAGAAAATGTATGTGAGGAAATAATAGCTGAAAACTTTCTTATTTGATGAAGAAAACAGATATCTAGATCCAAGATACACAGAGAGCCCCTAATAAAATCAACTCAAGGAAGTATGTACCATGACATATAATAAGTAAAATGACAAAAAAAGAGAATTTTAAAAGCACCAAGAGAAAGGAAAACACTTGCATACAAGGGAAACCTCATAAGGCTATCAGCTGATTTTTCAACAGAGCTTTACAGGCCAGAAGAGAGTGGCATACATCCAAAGTGCTGAAAGGGAGAAAACCTACAAACAAAAATATTCTATCCAGTAAGACTATTATTCAGAATAGAAGGAGAGATAGAATTTCCTAGACAAACAAAAGTTGAAAGTTCATCACTACTAAGCCAGCCTTACAAGAATGTTGAAGGGAGTCCCTTGAGTGGAAAGAAAAGTCCATAATAAGGCACAAGAAAATTAGAAAGGAAAAAATTTCACAGGTTCATACAAGTATAATTAAAGTAGTAGATTAACCATTTATAAAGTCAGTACTGAGGTCAAAAGCAGCAAAATGAATTCTACCTATATAAGGGCGCCTGGGTGGCTCAGTGGGTTAAAGCCTCTGCCTTCGGCTCGGGTCGTGATCCCAGGGTCCTGGGATCGAGCCCCACGTCGGGCTCTCTGCTCGGCGGGGAGCCTGCTTCCCCATCTCTCTCTCTCTCTGCCTATTTGTGATCTCTCTCTGTCAACTAAATAAAATCTTAAAAAAAAAAAAACAATCAAAGAAGTCACAAAACAAAAGGATATAAAGTATGACATCATATACATAAAACTTGGGGGAGGTTGAGAGTGAAAATTTCATGCTTTTACAATGGGTTCTAACTTAAATGACCATCATTCTTATACAGACTGATATGCATAGGATGTTGCATATAAATCTAATGGTAACCACAAATCAAAAACCTGTAATAAATATGAAAAAATAGAGAAAGAAACCTAAACATATCACTAAAGAAAGCCATCAAACCATAAAGGAAGAAGGCAAGAGAAGAAGGTGACAAAGAAGAACCACAAAAACAACCATAAATAAGTAATAAAATGGCAATAAGTGCATTCTTGTCAATAATTACTTTGAATGTAAGTAGACTCAATGCTCCAGTCAATCAAAAGACATGGGATGACTGAATGGATATAAAAGTAAAACCCATGTATCTGCTGCCTACAAGAGTAACATTTCAGACCTAAAGATACATGCAGATTGAAAGTGAAGGGCTAGAGAACATATATCTGCAAATAGAAAGGAAAGAAAGCTGGATTAGCAATACATATATCAGACAAAATAGACTTTAAAACAAAGACTATAACAAGAGACAGAAGGACATTACCTAATGATAAAGAGAACAATCCAACAAGAAGATATAAGAATTGTAAATATGTATGCACCCAACATGGGAACACCAAAATACATAAAGCAACTATTAACAGACATACAGGAAGAAATCAATAATAATACAGTAGGGTACTTAAACACCCCACTTATATCAATGGATCATCCAAACAGAAATCAACAAGGAAACAGTGATTTTGAATGGCACATTGGACCTGATGGATTTAACAAATATATTCAGAACTTTCCATCCCAAGACAATGGAATACACATTCTTTTCAAGTACACATGGAACATTCTCCAGAATAGATCATGTATTAGGTCACAAAACAAATCTCAACAAATTAAAAAAGATTGAAATCATAACATGCAACTTTTCCAACCACAACAGTATGAAACTAGAAGTCAACCACAAGAAAAAATCTGGAAAGACCATAAATACATGAAGTTAAATATCATGTTACTGAACAATGAATGGGTCAACCACAAAAATCAAAGAGGAAATTAAAAAATACATGAAGAAAAATGAAAATGAAAACCTATTTGATCCAAAATCTTTGTGATGCAGTAAAATCTGTTCTAGGGGGAAGATTCTAGCGGTATAGACCTACCTCAAGAACCAGGGAAAATTTCAAATAAACAACTTAACTTTACCCTAGAGGAGCCAGTAAAAGAACAAGTGAAGCCTAAGGCTAGTAGAAGAAAATAAATAATAAATATTAGAGCAGAAATCGATGAAACAGAGACTAAAAACTCAACAGAACAAATCAAAAAGATTAATAATTGATAAAATGTTAACCAGACTTTAGTAGTAGTAGTAGTAGTAATAAGGAAGAGATAGAGAAAGAGAATAAGAAAGGACTCAAATAAAATTGGAAATGAAAGAGGAGAAATAACAACCAACACCTCAGAAAACAAAGGATTATAAAAGAGTACTAGGAGAAGTTATATGCCAACAAATTGGACAACCCAGAAGAAGTGGACAAATTTCTAGAAACATACTACCTTCTCAAAACTGAATCAGGAAGAAATAGAAAATCCGAACAGACCAATCAGCAGCAATGAAACTGAATCAGTAATCAAAAAATTCTCAAGAAACAGAAGTTCAGGACCAGATGGCTTCATAGGTGATTTCTGCCAACATTTAAAGAAGAATTAATACCTATTTTTCTCAAACTACTCCAAAAAATACAAGAGGAAGGAAAGCTTCCAAATTCATTCTATGAAGCCAGCATTACCCCAATACCAAAACCAGATAAAGAAGGCAATACCAAATAAGAGAAATATAGGCCAATATCTCTGATGAAATAGATGTAAAAATTCTCAAGATATATTAACAAACTAATTTGTAATGATACATTTTTAAAAATCATTCATTATAATTAAGTGGGATTTACCCCAGGAATGCAAGGGTGATTCAATATTTGTAAATAAATCAATGTGAGAGAGAGGAATAATTATAACCATATGATCATTTCAATAGCTGAAGAGAAAACATTTGACAAAATACATGCATTCATGATAAAAACTCTTAACAGAATACTGGAACTGATAAATGAACTCAGTAAAGTCAGAAGATACAAAATTCATATACATAAGTCTGTTGTATTTCTATACACTATTAATGAAGCAGTAGAAAGAGAAATTAAGAAAACATTCCCATTTATAATTGCACCAAAAATAATAGCATATCTAGGAATATAACCAAGGAGAGGAAAGACCTGTCCTCCAAAAACTATAAAACAATGATAAAAGAAATTGAAGATGACACAAACAAATGGAGAAATAGTCCATGCTCATGGACTGGGAGAACCAATATTGTTAAAATTTCCATACCACCCAAAGCAATCTATAAATTTAAAGCAATCCCTACCAAAATTCCAATAGAAATTTTTTACAGAAGTAGAATAAATCATCCCAAAATTCATGGAACCACAAAAATCCTGGACAGCCAAAGCAAATCTTGAAAAAGAACAAAACTGGAGGTATCACAACCCCAGATTTCAAGATATACTACAGGAGCACCTGAATGGCTCAGTCAGTAGAGCATGTGACTCTTGATCTCAGGGTCATGAGTTGGAGCCCCACACTGGGTGTAGAGATTACTTAAAAAAGAAAAAAAGAAGATATACTACAAAGGTGTTATAAACAAAACAGTGTAGTACTGACACAAAAATAGACCCATAGATCAATAGAACAGAACGGGGAGCCCAGAAATAAACACACCCTTTTATGGTCAATTCATCTATAACAAAGGAGGCAAGAATATACAATGGGAAAAATAGTTTTTAATAAACAGTGCTGGAAAACTGAACAGATACATGCAAAAGAGTGAAACTGAACCACTTCTTCACACCATATACAAAAATAAGCTTGAAACAGATTAAATAACTAAATGTGAGATATGAAACCATATTACTTCTAGAAGAAAATATAGGCAGTAATTTCTTTGACATTGGTTGTGGAAATATTTTTCTAAATATGTCTTCTTAGCAAGGGAAATGAAAGCAAAATCAAGCTATTGGGACTACACCAAAGTATATAGTATGTATAGTATATAGTATATATATATATCTATATCTAATCTATATCTCTATAGATAGTCTAATCTATATCTATATAGATAGATCTATAGGTATCTATATAACAGAATATAGGGGATATATATATATATATGTATATATATATATACACACAGCTGAAAAGAATTCTCTGTGCTCCTTGTTAAGGTCAGCTCCCTCTCTCTGTACATCCAATTCCATCCTTTCTACATATTCAAGGATATTGGGTATTCATTTTTCTTTCTCCTACACTATTTTTTTCCTTATACTTGCCCTATTCTTTCAGTATATAATTATTCTTTGATTCCTGCCATCTCAAAGACTTCTTTTTCTTGTTCTCAGCTCTTATGAAAGGTAATATATGATTTTTCTCCTTCCCATTTGTGATGGTTAATTTTATATGTCAACTCTAATGGGCAGTAGTTTAAGCAGATATTTGGCTAAACATTATTCTGAAATTTTCTTTGAAAGTATTTTTAAAATGAGATTTACATTTAAGTATATAGACTTTGAGTAAACAAGATTGTCCTCCACAATGTGGATGGGCCTCCTTCAATCAACTAGAAGCCAGATTAGAACAATAGGCAACTTTGCCTGAGCAAGAAAAAGTTCTACCAGCAAGCCGCTTTAAAATTTCAGCTGCAACATCAGTTCTTCCTGATCTCCAGCCTGAATGCCTTTGGACTCTAAGTGCAATGCTTTCTCTTTTTACACACTCTAATCAGTTTTTCAGCCTATCTCTCACTTAAAATTGCTTTTGTCAGTGAATACCTCCACACTGTTAATCCAATGGTCACTTGCCACCCTTTATATTATTTGATCTACAGCACCATAGTAGGCTGAATAATGTCCCCACCCCACCCCAGGCCACATCCATGTCTTAGTCCTGGAACTAGTGAATAGTTCCCTTATGTGTCAAAAGTAACGCTGCAAATGTGATTAAACTAAGGATCTTGTGATAAGGTGATTATCCTAGATTATTCAGGTGACCTCAACATAATTGTAGAGGTCCTTATAAGGAGAGGCAAGAGATTGTCAGAGAATGAGATGTGGTGACAGAAGCAGTGGAGAGAGAGGGAGGATTTCTTTTTAAATTTTTCCATTTGGGTGTAGTTGAGACACAATGTCACATTAGTGTCAGGTGTACAACACAGTAACTCAACCTTATGCTATGCGCATCACAAGTGTAGCTCTATCCATTTGTGCTGTCACCATATAATGCCGTTACAACATCATTGACTATTCCTTATGCTGTGCTTTTTATTCCCATGACTTACTTATTTATTTAAAAATATTTTTAAAAGAATTTTATTTATGTTTTTGACAGAAAGAGAGAACAAAGGGGGAACAGCGGGAGAAGGAGAAGCAGGCTCCCTGATGTGGGGCTTGATCCCAAGACCTTGGGATCATGACCTGAGCCAAAGGCAGATGCTTAACCAACTGAGCCACCAAGGGGCCACCCATGACTTATTTATTCCTAACTAGAAGCCTGTATCTCCCACTCCCTTTCATCCATTTTGCCCATCACCCTATTCTCCCTCCCTGTTTGTTCTCTGTATTTACAGGTCTGATTCTGCTTTTTGTTTGTTTGTTTATTTATGTCTTTATTTTAGACTTCACCTAAGAATGAAAATCTTATGATATTTGTCTTTCTCATCTGACTTATTTCACTTAGCATAACATCCTTCTATTTGTGGCAAGTGGCACAATCTCATCCCTTTCAAGGTTGTGTAATATTGAATTTACCGCCCCAAAAATGAAAACACTAATTTGAAAGGGCATATGCATCCCTATGTTTAAGGCAACATTATTTACAATAGTCAAGATATGGACAGAGCCTAAGAATCCACTGATAGATTAATGGGTAAGGATGGTGTGGCACACACACACACATACACACTCACACAGGAATATTATTCAGCCATAAAAAAAAGGAGAGAGGTTTTTAAGAGACTTTGCTGCTGGCTTCCATCTGAAAGAAAGGGCACAAACCAGGAAATTATGGCAACTCTAGAAGTTAGAAAAGACAAGAGAATGGGTTGCACCCTGGAGCTTTCAAAAGGAATGTTATCCTGTCTGCCAACATGTTGCAACAAACAGGGCTTCTAAAATCTTTAACCTGACACGGTCCTTCATGCTAAAGCTCTCTGAAGACAAGAAAGGGATTTTTAAAAAATTGATGTCATATAAAAACTTCAAAAGGATTTTGATTAACTTTTTTTGGGTCTTGTGCTCACTTATGGCCTGATTACTATGTCTAATAAGATGGGTGTTTTGACTGGCCCAGAGGATGTAGGGGCATGTGATTGACATCTGTACCAGATGAGAGGTGCCTGTTCCTGAATGGAAAACTCTAGAGAGGAAAAAACAAAACAAAACACTAAAATGTTTTACTATAGCCCTCAATCTTATAACACAAACTGACAGTGTAGTCTGATTCTTGTAACATTTTTGCCAGTATAGTTGAAATATCAAGACACACTGACAAGCAAAACTATCTTGGAGAAATTCACAAGAATGGTGATAAGACACGTGAGAAGATAGGAAAAGAATAATGCAGATTTTCTATTAAAATATTTAGTTCATTGCCTTCAACTTGTTTAAAATTTTTCAAACATGTTAAAATTATTAATAATAATAATAAAAAAATTATACTGTTTTTATTGATGCCAGTGTCATAGGTCACAATGTCAATTTCAGCATCAGAATGTTTAAAAACAATATGTCTGAGCTGTTGGTTGAATCTTTACTTTTTTAAAAGATTTTATTTTTTATTTGTCAGAGGGAGAGAGAGAAAGAACACAAGCAGGGAGAGCTGCAGGCAGAGGGAGAAGCAGGCTCCTGGATGAGCAAGGAGCATGATGTAAGACTTGATCCCAGGACCAAAGGCAGATGCTAAACTGACTGAGCCACCCAGGCATCCCTGAATATTTATTTTAATTTAAGGTTTTGGGCTCTAATTTTATTTGTGCCTATAGTACTTTTGGTAAGATGCTGCTTCTGGTTCTTTTTATGAGTCACATAATCTCACTGACCATGAATAACACAATCTTTCTTCTCCTTTATATAGAGGATAAAAAAGTGTTGGAAGATATTTTTCTCTATTTTACATAGACTGGTATGGTGCCAGAATTATGGGCTGCATGGATGTCACTCTTCCCTATTCCTTCTCTTTTGTGCACACTGTGACACATTAGAGTCTAAAAATTACAGCTCCATGCGGAGAACTATCTACACAGTCCTCTAAGTGTTTCTTTCTCAGACACAGCAGCATTTGTGTGTGTAACCTCACTGAGGGACTCAAGGAGGCTGGCAAATGAGGAAGATTCTTTGACATAAATTGGCTGCTTTCCATTCCAGGTGACAAGGCCTGAAATATAGCAGGTACCCTTAATAATAGGCAATTTGACACCCCTCCCCATAGTTATCTCTGCCCACTTCCCATACTTGTCTTCAATGCATTATTATCCTTATGCTGGAGTGAAATTCAGTCATTCATACCTTGTTTGCTTATGATTCTTTCCTTTTGTGTTAACATATGAAGTTTTCCCCCCTACTTTTAAAGATATAGGAATAGTATTGAAGTTGTCAAGCATTTAATATACATAATTGGAATCCATTAAATTGGTTTCTTATTGTAGCTAAGGAAAGACAACATGTTTTGTACACTGCCGCACCATCCTCCCCATGTTAAACCTGTCATCAAAGATAGTGGCTGCTACTCTTCTATGTTGAGTTACAGCTACAAATCTGCATAAGGAGAGAATCTCCTTTGCTTCTGTAGTCTGTTTCTTTATCCTCAGGTTTGGCTGAGCTGAGCTGGACTAAAGATAGGGAGGGAGAGAACAGAGAAGTATTGGTCCCTAAGTACACACTGTCCTTATCCTGTGGCAAGTTAAAGGCTTATCTTCTGTTATCATTTACTCTTTTTCTTTTATTTTTTGTTTTAGTTTTTTTTAAATTTAAATTGAATTAGCCAAAGTATAGTAAGTACATCATTAGTTTTTGATGTAGTGTCCAATGATACATTAGTTGCATATAACACCCAGTGCTCATCACATCACATGCCCTCCTTAATGTTCGTCATCCAGTTTCCCTATTCCCACTCACCTCTCTTTCCACAACCCTGTTTTTTTCCAGAGTCAAGAATTTCTCATGGTTTTTCTCCTTCTTTGATTTCTTCCCATTTGGTTTTCCCTCCCTTCCCTCATCATCCTCTGTGATATATCCCACATATGAGTGAAATCACATGATAATTGTCTTTCTCTGATTGACTTATTTCACTTAGCATAATACCCTCCAATTCCATCCATGTCAATGTAAATGGAAGGTATTCACCCATTCTGAAGGCTCAGTAAGATTCCATTGTATATATGAGACACATCTTCTTTATCCATTCATCTGTTGAAGGACATCTCAGTTCCTTCCATAGTTTGGCTATTGTGGACATTGTTGCTATGAACATTGGGGTGAAGGTGCCCCTTCTTTTCATTACATCTGTATCTTTGGGGTAAATACCCAATAGTAGTGCAATTGCTGAGTCATAGTATAGCTCTATTTTTAAGTTCTTGAGGAACATCAGTACTGTTTTCCAGTGTGGTTGTACCAGCTTGCATTCCCACCAACAGTGTAAGAGGGCTTCCCTTTCTCCACACTGTTGCCAACATTTGTTGTTCTCTGTCTTGTTAGTTTTAGCTGTTCTATCTGGTGTAAGGTGGTATCTCATTGTGGTTTTGATTTGTATTTCCCTACTGACAATGTTGTGGACCATTTTTCTCATGTGTGTGTTGGCCATTTGTATGTCTTCTTTGGAAAAATGTGTTTATGTCTTCTGCCCATTTCTTGACTAGATTTTGTTGGGGGGTTGTTGAGTTTGATAAGTTCTTTATAGATCTTGGATACCAGCCCTTTATCTGTTATGTCATGTGCAAACATCTTCTCCCATCCCATAGGTTGCCTTTTAGTTTTGTTGACTGTGATTCCTTTGCCATGCAGAAGCTTTTTATTTAAGCCCCAATTATTCATTTTTGCTTTTGTTTCTCTTGCCTTCAGAGATGTGTCTTGTAAGAACTTGCTGTGGCTGAAGAGGTTGAAGAGGTTACTGCTTATTTTCTACTCTAGCATTTTGATGGATTCCTCACACATTTAGGTCTTTCATCCATTTTGAGTTTATCTTTGTGTATGATATAAGAGAATGGTCCAGTTTCATTCTTCTGCAGGTGACTGTCCAGTTTTCCCAGCACCATTTATTGAAAAGACTGTCTTTTTCCATTGGATATTCTTTCCTGCTTTGTTGAAGATTTGTTGACCATAGGGTTGAGGGTCCATTTCTGGACTCTCCATTCTGTTTAATTGATCTATGTGTCTGTTTTTGTTCCAGTATCATGTTGTCATGATGATTATCAGTTCATTTAGCTTCTTTGTGTCTATGACAATCTTTGTCATGTCTATGATGGAACTATGGGTGGAAGGTTTAAATTATGTCTGTGTATATACAAACACATATACACTAAAATTAAATAGATTATCACAATTCTATAAGAGCCACTGTCCTTTGTCTCATCATTTAAAAAGTAGCACCTTTTTTTGTATTGTCATCCTTTAAATTCAAAGTGGTTTCCCAGGTGTATTAGCGACTCTTCCATTACTTTTCCATTCCATTTTAGTGTGTATTTTCTGTGACATAATCTCTGGAAAAATGACATTCATTGATATATTTGAAAGTCAGATACTTTAACACATAGACATTATAATCTTCTCTGTCAAATAATTGATATGGACACATCTAAAAAGTATGTTATTTAGTAGTTTAATTGTTCTGGAAGGAGGAAGTAATAGAGTATTATTGACTTCTAGAAATATCTATTAACCATTAATTGAGACTAGTCCTAAATTTTATGCATACCGGAGAGGAATAGTATGGACAATCCAAAATAATAGATAAATATTCACAAAGTGATAAAGCAAGGTTATATTTTACACTGGATTAGATAAAAAGTGTTGAAATTAAAAATTACCTGTTGCCAAAGTTACATGAATAAGTCTTCCGGAATTTTTAGTTTATTCCACATACATGATTTTATTTATACAAATTCCTTCTGATATATAGTTTTTCATTAAGTCTAACACAAGCAAGTCTTCCAGCAGTGCTGAGCAAATAATTATTTTTCTCCATTTGAGCACCAGATACAGTGGTTAGCTAGTGTTCTGGGCTCTGCTCTGGTCTGTTGTGGCAAAAACTCTGCACAGCAGAAAGCAGAGAGGTTTATGTTTTAGTGCAGGGTATGAGCTCACCTAATTATTGAATAGAGTGAAGGGTATGGTAACCTCTGCTGTTTCAGTTATTTTTTTTTCTTTATCACCAAACATGTCTGATTAATTAACACAAATGGAAAGATGTGTATACACTATATATTGATAAACTTACAATTGTCTATCCACTTGGATATTTATAAAAACATTGAAAGGCAGAGAACATTTTAAAATGTAAGTTTAGTATTTGTATTTGTTGTTCAAGAAGCCACGTTTTTTAAAAAAAAAAACAGTGAATAATATTCTACTATATACATATATGCACCACATCTTCCTTATCTATTCTTCAGTCAATGGACACTTGGGCTCTCTCCATAGTTTGGCTACTGTTAATAATGCCGCTAGAAACATTGGGGTGCGTGTATCCCTTCAAATCTGTATTTTTGTAACTTTTGGGTAAATAACTAGTAGTGCAATTGCTGGATCATAGGGTAGTTCTACTTTTAACATTTTGAGAAACCTATATGCTGTACTCCAGAGTGGCTACACCAGTTTGCATTCCCACCAACACTGCAAGAGGGTTCCCCTTTCTCTGCATCCTCGCCAACATCTGTTGTTTCTTGTGTTGTTAATTTTAGCCATTCTGACATGTATAAGATGGTATCTCATTATGGTTTTGATTTGTATTTCCCTAATTATGAGAATGAGTACTGGGTATTGTATATAAGGGATGAATCACTGAATTCCACTCCAGAAACCAATACTGACTGCAGTCTATGTTAATTACCTAAAACTCAAATAATAATAAAACAAAAAATGGTGAAGCCACATTGCTCATCCTGGGGATTCTTTGTTCCAATTTGTTCCACAGCTGAACTTGTTGATCTCTGTTTTAATATCAATAAATCATTATTTAACAGAGTCACTCTTATCAACTCAAGCCCATTTTATTTTAGGCCACTATGATATAGTGTTAGTATGTGTATGTGTGTGCATGGGCATTTTTATTTTTATTTATTTTTATTTTTATTTTATTTCTTGTTATTTACTTGATAGACAGAGATCACAAGTAGGCAGAGAAGCAGGCAGAGTGAGAGGAGGAAGCAGGCTCCCTGCTAAGCAGAAAGCCCGATGCGGGGCTCGATCCCAGGACCCTGAGATCATGACCTGAGCCGAAGGCAGAGACTTAACCCACTGAGCCACCCAGGTGCCCCTGCATGGGCATTTTTAAATGTTTTTCTCTAACACCTCTTAGGAAATGTAGATAGTTTCTTTTAACGCAACGAATGCTGCCCTGCAATGCAGACTTCAAATTTCCTTCCTTGTCTGTAGTCTGCTTATGGAATAAGTTGAAAAAGGAGGTGAGAAAGCAGGTAGGAATTGAAACACAAACAGCTGTCCTTTGGCAATTGATAAAGCTGACCAGAGGATGACAGTGTTCTCATAGTCAATCAACAACACCTACATGTGTTTTCCATATTGTTCTGTGATTTGGTTTGGATTTCTTTTTTCCTTGTAATTATTATTTTTTTTTCCTTAAGCTTTCTTATTTAAACATATAATGTAACCCCACCACCCTCTCCCAACCCCTCTCCCCCCACCCCACTCAGTTTGTTTTATGATATTAAGAGTCTCTTTTGGTTTGTCTCCCTCCCAATCCCATCTTGTTTCACTTTTTCTTTTCCTACCACCTTAACCCCCACCCCTGTTGCATCTCCATTTCCTCATATCAGGGAGATCATGTGATAGTTGTCTTTCTCCAGTTGACTTATTTTGCTAAGCATAATACATTCTAGTTCCATCCATGTTGTCACAAATGGTAAGATTTCATTTCTTTTGATGGCTGCATAGCATTCCATTGTATATATATACCACCTCTTCTTTATCCATTCATCTGTTGATGGACATCTAGGTTCTTTCCATAACTTGGCTATTGTGGACATTGCTGTTATAAACATTCGGGTACACATGCCCCTTCAGATCACTACATTTGTATCTTTAGGGTAAATACCCAGTAGTGCAATTGCTGGGTCATAGGGTAGCTCTATTTTCAATTTTTTGAGGAACCTCCATGCGGTTTTACAGAGTGGTTGCACCAGCTTTCATTCCCACCAACAGTGTAGGAGGGATCCCCTTTCTCCACATCCTCGCCAGCATCTGTCATTTCCTGACTTGTTCATTTTAGCCATTCTGACTGGTGTGAGGAGGTATCTCATTGTGGTTTTGATTTGTATTTCCCTGATGCCCAGTGATGTGGAGCACTTTTTCATGTGTCTGTTGGCCATCTGGATGTCTTCTTTGCAGAAATGTCTGTTCATGTCCTCTGCCCATTTCTTGATTGGATTATTTGTTCTTTGGGTGTTGAGTTTGCTAAGCTCTTTGTAGATTTTGGATACTAGCCCTTTATCTGATATGTCATTTGCAAATATCTTCACCCATTCTGTCAGTTGTCTTTTGGTTTTGTTGACTGTTTCCTTTGCTGTGCAAAAGCATTTGATCTTGATGAAGTCCCAATAGTTCATTTTTTCCCTTGCTTCCCTTGCCTTTGGCGTTGCTCCTAGGAAGAAGTGGCTGCGGCTGAGGTCGAAGAGGTTGCTGCCTGTGTTCTCCTCAAGGATTTTGATGGATTCCTTTCTCAC